>JAGFNQ010009146.1:0-21216 GCA_024364735.1 Boesenbergia rotunda | reverse complement strand
TGCGTCTGTGCATAGACTACAGAGCTCTGAACAAGGTAACCATCAAGAACAAGTACCCCCTTCCTAGAATAGATGATTTATTTGATCAACTCAAAGGGGCTACAGTGTTCTCGAAGATAGATCTGCGTTCTGGGTATCATCAGCTAAAGGTTAAAGAAAGTGACATCCCCAGGACGGCCTTCAGGACAAGATACGGCCACTACGAATTTGTAGTAATGCCTTTTGGAGTAACCAATGCTCCAGCAGTCTTCATGGAGCTGATGAACCACATCTTCAGGGAGTATCTCGATAAATTCGTCATTGTATTTATTGATGATATTCTCATATACTCACAGACTCCAGAGGACCATGCTACACACTTGAGGATAGTGCTGCAGATCCTTCAGCAGGAGAAGCTCTATGCCAAAATTCTCAAAGTGTGAGTTTTGGCTAGATCAGGTGACCTTCCTAGGTCACATTGTATCCCAAAGAAGGCATTCAGTTGATCCAGCCAAGATAGAAGCAATCAGCAACTGGTGTAGACCCAAGAATGCCAGTGAAATCAGAAGCTTCTTAGGCCTGGCAGGATATTATAGAAAATTTGTGGAGGACTTTTCCAGGATAGCCTCTCCACTCACAGCCTTGACCAGAAAGAACAAGAAGTTTGAATGGTCAGATAAATGCGAGCACAGTTTTCTAGAGCTGAAGAAGAGACTGACCAGTGCTCCCATCCTGAACTGTTCTAGAGAGTGACAAGCCTTTGACATCTACAGTGATGCATCCAAGATGGGCCTTGGAGCTGTCCTCATGCAAGACGGTAAAGTAATAGCATATGCCTCCAGACAGCTCAAGGACTACGAGAAGAATTACCTACGCATGACCTTGAGCTAGCAGCTGTGGTTTTCGCACTGAAGCTCTGGAGACATACCTGTATGGAGTGCAGTGCAGAATCTTCACAGACCATCAAAGTTTGAAGTACTTCTTCACTCAGAAGGACCTGAATATGAGGCAGCGCAGGTAGCTAGAGTTGGTTAAAGATTATGACTGTGAAATCCTCTACCACCCAGGTAAAGCTAATAAAGTGGCGGATGCACTGAGCATAAAATCCTGTGCAGCACTGATGTCCCTATCATCACTGTCTCTACCACTTCAGAAAGAAATAAAGGATTTTGGAGTCGAAGTAATAATTGGGCAACTTTCTGCATTGACTCTAGAGTCAACCCTGCTTGTGGATATACAAAGAAAGCAAAGTCAAGACCCAGAGATCCAGAAGATCAAGCAGGAGATCCAAGAGGCAGAAAATTCAGAGTTTCGAGTATCAGACAGCGGCATCCTCTATCTTGGAGACCGCCTTTGCGTCCCCAATGATGAGGAACTAAGAAGAATATTTAGAAGAAGCCCACAGTACCCCGTACTCTATGCATCCTGGTTCTACCAAGATGTACCAAGATTTAAAGAAAAGGTTCTGGTGGTCTGGACTCAAGCGAGACGTGGCCAGATATATCAGTACCTGCTTGACCTGCCAGAGAGTCAAGGCGGAACACCAGAGACCAGGAGGAGTTCTACAGCCACTTCCCATTCCAGAGTGGAAGTGGGAAGAGATATCCATGGACTTTATCACAGGTTTCCCAAGGACCACCCATGGACACGATGCAATATGGGTGATAGTGGATAGATTGACCAAGTCTGCCCACTTCCTAGCCATCAAGTTATCGCATTCAGTAGAGCGGTTAGCACAGCTGTACGTGAAAGAAGTGATCAGGCTTCACGGAGTTCCGAAGTCGATCGTTTCTGACAGAGATGGGCGGTTCATCTCCCATTTTTGGAGGTGTGTTCAAGACGCCCTAGGCACCAGACTTCAGTTCAGCACAGCTTTCCATCCCCAGACAGATGGACAAACTGAGAGAGTAAATCAGATTTTAGAAGACATGCTCAGGGCTTGTGCGTTGGACTTTAAAGGTAGTTGGTGCAAATTTCTGTGCTTAGCTGAGTTTGCCTACAACAATAGCTATCAGGCCACCATCAGGATGGCACCTTATGAGGCATTATATGGCAGGAAATGTAGATCACCCATATGTTGGCAAGAAAGCTGGTGAGAAGAAAGAGATGGAGTCAGAACTAGGCAGCCAGACTGAGCTTATAGATGAGACCACTCAGGCTATCCAGACGATCCCCAGAGGATTGAGACTGCTCAGAGTAGACAGAAAAGTTATGCTGACACACGCCGTAGGCCACTTGAATTCCAAGTTGGAGATTCAGTATTTCTCAAGGTCGCTCCCATGAAGGGAGTGGTGAGATTTGGCAAGAAGGGCAAGCTAAGTCCTTGCTACATAGGACCCTATGAGATTATAAAGAGAGTTGGGAAGGTAGCCTATGAGCTGGACTTACCAGAGGATATGTCAGCTATCCACAGTACATTTCATGTCTCTATGCTAAAGAAGTGTGTTCACGACCCCAGCCAAGTGATTCAGCCTTAGTCAGTACAGATTCAAGAAGATCTTAGCTATGAGAGCAGACCGACACAGATAGTGGACAAATCAGTTAAAAGATTAAGAAACAAAGAAGTGCCACTAGTGAAGGTCATCTGGCAGAATCAAAAGCATGAAGAGGCTACTTGGGAACGTGAGGACAGCATGAGAGAGAGATATCCAGAATTATTCTAAGTTCGAGGACGAACTTTTTATAAGGTATGGGGGATTGTAACGCCCCAAAATTTCCATTTTTAGTACTTAAAGTCCTTAGAATTATTTAGAAATGGTTTAGAAATATTCTAGATATTTTTAGGAATTTTTAGAATATTTTTATGGAATTTTCCGAGTCCGTTTGGTGTTTTTGGAAAAAGAAAAAGAAAAATAAAAAGAAAAATAATAAAACGTTTAAGGGCAGCCGGCGGATGAACCCGCGACCACACGAAACAGCCCGCGCGCGCAACCAGCCAGGCTAGGGTATCAACCACAGAAAAGTAAGGAGAGACCTATATTTAAGGAGTAGTTAGTCGATTTGCCCCCATAAGTATAAATGGAAAAACCAATTAAGTGCAGCTGGTGGATCGAACCCGCGACCAGCACGAAACCAGAAACGCGCGCGACCAGCTGGGCTAGGGTATCAAGCACAGAAAAGGATGGAGAGACCTATATTTAAGGTGTAGTTAGGTTAATCCGCCCCATAAGTATAAATAGGTAATTAAAGAGAGAAGTTTTATTTTTCTCCTCTCCAAACCCTCACGCCGACCCCTCCTCTTCTGGGCGAAACTACACCAAGCTCTAGGGGGCCGGTTAAGGCTCTTCTCCAAGAGATAATTCTATATTCGGGATCCCCGCGGCGAGAGGAACGCGTAGACGTGAAGAATTCTCCGAGATCTCAAGTTTCTCTCGAGTCCTAGACGTTAATCTTGGTTGTAAGTCCAAGATATCAATGTAAGTACTGCTCACCTGCAGTAAGAGGTGGTTTTTCCGCGAGAATTTCCTTTAAAAGTTTTAAAAGAGATAGTTTCTTTAGTTTATGATTTTTGGCATGTGATATTAGTTCATTATATGTTTATATATGTTGATTAATACCCTATGTGAGTTTAGGGTCCAAGAAAAGCTATGAGAAAAGAAAAGAAAAGATAAAGATAAGAAAAGAAAAAGGCCAAGGCCTTAAGAAATCCTCAAAAGTCAAGACTTAGGGATTTTAACACGCAAGGTGCTCCAGAAAATGCCAAGGCATTTACAGATAAGAAAGAAAAGAAAGAAAAGCTATTTTATTTTATAAGGCCAGTACCCGGCGTCCAAGGGCGTCGTTAAAGAAATCAGGTGTCCAATTCCAAGGTCTTGGCCCTGGTAGACCAAGGTCTGCTCTATTAGGATTGGTGGCTCGCTACCCCAACCTTTTAGGGAACGCGCATATGAGATGGTACTTACGTCTTCAGTGGATCCAAGTGATTATTATTTTCAAGTATATGCTTTAGCAAAGTTTTCTAAAGTTTAAGAAAGTTTTCAAAAAGTTAAAGAATAGCTAAAGTTTCAAGTTGAGCCAAGAAAAGTAAATTGAGATTTATTAATGCTTGAGTATGCATGTTTTGAGTTATACATGTTCTTAGTTTTCTTTCAAGCATATAAGTATCTCATGTGATTTCATATTGTTCAAGAAGCATGTTTGCACATTTCGAGATTTTGTGAGCTAGATAGTACTTACTAAGCTTTTTGCTTACTAGTTGCATTTCCTCTTACTGCAGATAAAGGTAAAGGCAAGCAATTCTGAAGGAAGGCGACGAGGCGGTGCTGAGTAAAGTGTGTGTGGTGGCTGATTTTGGAGAGATCCTTGAGATGAGACAATTTAGTTATTTGAATTACAATGTTTTAGTTTATTCAAATTTCAAGTTCTTGCTTTATGGAGTCTAGCGAACATTAAGCTTTGGATAGTTTTACATGCTCAATTTCTTAGAGTAAAGATTTCATGTCATTTCATTTAGCATACATATCCTTATGATTGCATTGGATGAGTAGAAGTGTGAGTAGTTTAGAATATTGATACTTTGTTGGAGTTATTGATGTATGTGCCAAGATAGTGCTAGCTTCTCTTTTGAATTAAGTTTTATTGCTCAATTATGCTTAGAAAAGTTGCAATCACATTTCATAATGCATTAGCAAGGTCGTAGAACATGTATTTGGTGTTATGAATGCATAGGAGTCAAGATTGATACAAACTCTATTGTTTAAGTTCATATAAACTTGTTTAGTTATTTTCTTCCATAAAAGTCCTAAATTCAAGTTATGGATTCGTTTGATTGTTAAAGTTTATATAAACTTGTTTAGTTTATTTTCTTCCATAAAAGTCCTAAATTCAAGTTTATGGATTCGTTTGATTGGCTAAATTGTTTAGGAAACTGACATAGAGTATAGAAATGGTGTCGTAGTTTGATATGACTCGAAACTGAATGAATGGTGGACTTAAGAAGCAAGAGCCGAAAACCTGTAATTCTGATTACAGGCGTACCAGTCGACTGCTACGTCACCAGTCGACTGGTACGGGCAGTTTGAGTTGGGTGAGGCTTGTTTCAATAAGTATCAACTGCGAGTTTTGAGAAGGAAAGTGTGATATGGTAGCATGCATGACTACTTAAGTTAGAATATAATTGTTAGAAGAATTTAAAAGAAAAAAAAAAGATTTCCGCATTCTTAGTCGTGCATTAGAGTCAAGAAGTAAAGAAAGTAACGATCCGTCTAAGGCAGAGAAGGCGGGTCGCTACAGACCGTGTCCTGAACCAAGTGGGTATAAGATGGTGAAGAGAATGAGGCACGATTCATTAGAGCTGCTGAAGGGTTTCAGATTTATATCTGAGGTCAACCGTTGATCTTTCGATTAATTGGGGATCATGATGTACTACTAGGTGCCACTCATGATCGTTCTATAATTGGTTAATTATAGACGGCCAACATAAATCGAAAGCCTATTTAGTCACACGCACTACGAGTAATCCGAGGGATTTAAAATGAGTTGAAAATTGGATTTTCTGATCAAGAGAGATAAGTCGAATCTAAATTTGTCAGAGACGCATCGGAAGCTTAAAATGGTTAAGTCTTTTGAAGGCTTATTGGGCGAATTAAATGAGTTTAATTCGCAAGGAGACGGCTTGGATTTGGCCGTCCAAAGAGGGTCCCCACCCTCTTTGGTTTGGCCGGCCACAATAAAAAGGGAAACCAAATTGTTTGGTTTAAATTATAAAATAAATCGAGCGTGATTTGTTTTATAAAATTATGGATAAAGAAATTTATATAAAGAAATTTATAGAAATTTATTCTTTTTTATGGAAATTAAAATGAACCATGGATTGGTTTATTTTATTTTATAAGATCAATTATGAATTGATTTTTCCATGATAAGAAAAATTTATATAACAAATTTCTTGTAAGATTTTATTCCATAATAAAAGGGGAGACATGGTTGTTTTTATTATAAATTAAGTTATAATAAAAACTTGGCATAACGGAATAATTCATAGAAAAATTTATAAGATAAATTTCTTATGAAAAATTTATTCCGTTAAAAGGAGACTTGGTGATAAAGAGGCTACTATATAAAGGTGCAAAGGCAAGGCTTGGAAATTAATTCAAGAGATCAAGGATTCTTGCCTAGCCTCTCTTTCTCTCCTTCTCTCCCTCTCCCTCTTCTAGGGCCGGCTACCCTCTCCCTCTTCTAGGGCCGGCTGCCCTCACCTCCTTTGCCGTGAGCCACCTCCACCAAGAAGGTGCCGAAGAAGAAGAAGAAGCGGGTCGCGACTCCTTCCTTCCTCCCGGAATCTTGATTTCGTTTTTCGTTTGGTGGTTAGTTTTCCATCTCTCTCTCTTGATATTCTTATCGTGCCTTTGGAGAATCTAGTAGTTCTTGTCGGCACGAAACTCGTGGCTTTGCGAAGTCATCCCGAAGAGAACTAGGCGTGGACGCGAATAGAGACGGAGCTTCCAAGAGACGCTACGGTTGGATCTCGTCCCTTTTTACGAGTTACGCGAGGTATTAATTAAATTAGTTTACTTTCTGTAAAATTTTAAATGTATGGTCATGTCTCCACAACATAAGGTTGCATGCTAGATACGTGGTTAAAATAATTTGAGAAATTATTTATGCTAAATCTTCCGCTGCACGTAATTAAATTTTAAAATTACGAACCCGTATCCATGTCAACATGTACCCGGTCCCAACAGTGGTGAGGTTTCTCCACCCACAAGGAACTACGAGATCTAGCCTGAGGTGCTCCGGGGAATCATCCACCGACGGATTAGGGATCACCCACCTTACGGGCAGCCGTGGAGTAGGAGTTTTATCTCCGAACCACGTAAATAGGTATGTTCCTTTTCATTAGGTTTTGTTTTTATTTAGTATATTCCGCTTGCGCATTAACGATTGTAGGAAGAAAATCGAAATAAGCTATTCACCCCCCCTCTAGCTTGGCGATCACGATCTAACAATTGGTATGTTCATTTTTGGATTTATATTGGAGTTTTATTCTGATTATGGACTCTCAACTACTTTTATTTTTCTTAAAGATATTAACTGCGTAGTTGTGAGTTTATTTTATATTTGTGATGACTGAGTCATCTTATGTGTTGAGAGTTATGTATAAAATATCCCAACTTGTCCACCATACACATGTGAGATGCTGTCCGATTTTCGAGCAAGCATAGGTCTCTGGGGGCGTGACACTAAACCTTGAAGCAGCTTGAGGGTTTTGCACAATAATCCTAATAATCGAATTTAGAAGTCAATTGCTTGAGGTTTAAAGTGAACAGAATATTTGACAATCAACTAGACAACTCGACTAATCACTTATCAGTTGATTGATTGCTCATTTGTCAGTTTGATTGGCTAGGGATTTGCATAGGATTCCTAACAGTTGAGTTTAGTAGTCGATCAATTGAGGTTGTAAAGTGAAGAGAAAATTTGGCAATCAATTGGATAACTCAACTGATCATGTATCAATCGATTGATCAAAGATATTAGTTGGTTGATTGGGCATTTAGGAGAGAACAGAAAATTCATTAGTTCAATTATCCAATTCGACTAACCGCTATGAGTTTGTTGCTAATAGCTATTAGTCGATTGCTATTCAAATTTTAAAATGATATCAGACACAAAATAAGGAGTTAATGACCATTCAATAGCCAAGGCAACAATCAACACCTACTCCTATCGACTACTAGGTAAGAGTAATCAATTGATAGCAGAAAAAAAATATAAAAACTATGCTCAACTGAAAGCTTTATAACATGGGGTTTTGGCTTCTATTAAGCTTCTCCTCTACTTCTGATTTTTGGATTATAAAATTTGTTCAAAGGCTTGCTCACTCGCGGCTTCCAAAAATAAATAAGAAGAGATTGTTTTCTTGAGGTTCTTCATTTTCCTTTTATTCTTTTAGGTTCATTTTTGTAATCTATTATCAACTATTGCAAGAGGTTTCTTCACCTCCCGATTTTGTCCAAGGAGGAAGATGTTAGTAGTGGTAGAGTGCTAGGGCTAGATCTTGAACTCGTAATCTTGGAATGTTATGAACTAAGTAAAAAATCATTGTGTTGTGATTTCAATTTCATTTTTGATTTTTTGTTGCATGACCTAATCAAACAAATCAAAGTTATTCACCCCGCTCTAGTATCGCCCTTTTAGACACCAATCCAAATTAATTTTTTAATTTTCTTGATGTCCCTCCTTAAACTTTTTTCTAACACTTTTTTCTTAAAATTTTATGATATTGCTCATTAGCTCAATAACTCTATAATTTACATAATTTTATATGCTTTCTTGTTTCTATATCGAAAGATTAAAATACTGAAATTGATAATAAAAGAAAGTTGTTCAAGAATATAATTAAATTTAAAAAAGATTATATAATTAATTTTTTAGAAAATCTAGTAAATATCACTCTTTACAAATTAATTGTTAAATATATAATTATTTATATATAATTTTAGTTGATCAAAATGATATGACTTATTCAAATTGTCACTTATAATTTCACACATTATAAAAATAATTTCATAGATACAAAATGAAACAATTATCTAAAGGTAATCCATCAAGATGATCTGTAATCAAATCATTTTGATGGTTTTCTCTTGTATGAAATATAAAAGTAAGAGCTCAATGTATTCTTGAGATGACACTAATTCCAAATATAGTTATATGTTTATATTTTTGACATGCTTTGATCCATCAAAGTAATTTAACTAAACTTATTGTTGGGTTTTATGCATGAACAAGTAGTTAGACTAAAAATTATTTTAGATATCTAAACAAAAAAGAGTGGGAAATACATTTTTGATATTTTCTAAAATGTTTGCCAACATGGCCAACATTTGATTAAGTATTGATATATTAACTCCTAACATGCATGATTCAAAGATCACCCTAAAGGTGGTTGCCTTACCCTCAATATAATTATTGTCCTTTGTAAGATCCACATCACCAAAACAAGAGATCTAATTCATATAATCTCCTGAGACCACCATGTTATGAGCTAAGTCAATGAGTCTAACAACACTATAAATGGCAAATAATTATATCATATTATACATCAAATCAATAAACAATCAAGCTAGCTAACCTATACTATTGTATATGGAACTAATTATATGAAACAATAATATAATCACCATGACTATTAACAACACTTGCTCAAATTGTAAAATAATCATAAACTATTATATATATTTATGCATATATTTGTTTCAATTGGTAGGTGCCATTAATTTGTTAGGATACATAACTTCTATAAAACAAATTGTTTTTATTAAAAAAAAGATGATAACCGTCTATCCCAATTGGGATTCGAACTGATCTTCTAACTTATTCTATTAAGGGTATGCGCTTGTAGTGGGCACCTGAGTGCATGGTGGCGTCTCCATTGATCAGGGGCACCTCCATGCACTTAGGCGCCCACAGTATGCATCGCACCATGGGTGCTTAGGATATTAAAATCCTAAGCATTGTGGACTCATCCACAGTATATGCTGCGGACAAGCCCTTACGAACTCGTCCGTGACAATAATTTTCTTTTTGTTTTTTTAAGCTCTTGGTCATGTCATTCAAATTTTGCCTTTAGAGTTAATGGTTGGCTTATTGTATTAAGCGTAAAAAAAATTCAAATTAAAAAAATATCCAAGACTTGTACGAAATTTACGGGATAAGATCCTTAGAGTAATAATTCCTGGTATTTGAGCTGAATTGAAATTACACAAAATCAATGTCAAGATGATCTGAGTGAATAATCTCAGGCTACCAACAGGGCTAGTTTCTGCCAAGTGTTGCCGAGTTATTGACTACCGAGTCTGAGTGGCTGCCCAAGTCGAGAAATGTTCTCCCAAGTAGATCTCCCGAGTGGAATTTGAGCGGATGTCAAATCGATCTTGAGTGGAAGCCCAGTCAGTCCTGAGTGGATAGTCGGGAAGAAGTATCCCCGACTGCTCCCGAATGGATCTTCACGGTGCTCCCAAACAGGCCGCCAAGTCGAGAATCAAAAATCCCAAGTGATGAGTCAGGAAGATGACTCCCAAACTTCGAGTCTAGAAAAAGATGTCGAGACATGCACTCAATGTAATTTTCTTGAAATAAATTTACCCCATCTTCAATTGTGCTTTGAGGTTTTCTCGAGTCATTTGTTTTCCATGATACTAGAAGCATCATTCTTCAATGCTTAATCTACATTACAAATTCGGACTCTGGATTTATACCTTCTATGCACCCATACGTGAGAGAATTTCCCCATACATTTGTTCATATTATATGCATGTGCAACAATATAAATCAACAATAATATCAAAAAACTTTCAATGTGAAACTAAACTCATATATAAAAAGAGTTTCCTTCTTGTCCATCTTTTTTTTCATTCATATATATATTTTTGTGTGTGCGTGTGAGAGAGAGATTCGATAGATAGAAATAGCATTTGGTATTTGATTTTCTTATTTGTTCTCAACACCCCTTAAGATATATTTTAGTCATTAGCTTCAATAGGTAGATGCTATTAATTTGCCATGATAGATAACTACTATCATTTTAAAATTTTTATTAAAAAAAATGATAACTTTCGGTGGCGGAGGAATAGGATGCAACTTCAATATTGTTGGAGGATTCTAAAAAGCTACTTCATTTTTCTTTTATTCTTTTCTTTTACTAAAGCGTCTCGCCCTTTCCGACTCTTTTGACGCGCATGCATCTAATCCAAAAATTAAAGACCAATGAAGAAATATGCATGTTTAGGTAATTAAAAAATGTGTTGGATTAATTAACGACGATGGCATCAACTATTGAAGGAAATAAATAACGGTAATTCATCAAAAACGCGCTTAAAATTATAAACTTTTTTAAAGATATATTTAACTTTCAAATTTCTCAAAATATATTCGTTTTCCATTTTATTCCTTTTATGATATTGAATTCAAAGAATAATATTATTATAATATTGGATTTAACAATACTATTATAGTACTTCATTTTAAAATCAACACCACTGTAGTTTTGATTTTCAAAAATCACACCATAATGATGTTGCATAAATCTTAAAATAAATGCTATTATAGTGTTATTCTTTAAAATCTAGCACTACAATAGATTATTATTTGTATACATCATAATAATTACCTGGAGGGATAAAAAAATCTAAAAATTATATGCATTTTTGAGAATCTTATAACTTTAAATGTGTTTTTGTTTAATTGCTAAAGAAATAAAGTTGAAATGGTCAACCATGGAATGAATGAATGGCACCAAGCTAGTCTTGGCTTTTTTCATATCTTTCAAACTCTATTGCGACTTTAGGTTCCTTTCCTTGTTAAGTAATTAACTCATTTGATAGGGGGCAGAGGTGAGACATGGTTTTGTATGTGCTTAGCTTTGGGTCGTATTTCAGGGAAGCAACTTGGCACATCACCAACTCATTTTGTCATTGATTTGTTCTGCCAATTTCAATTTGGGCAGCACCATGACTTTGATTTGATTGGCTAAATGCCAAAGGTGAACAAAGTAATGGTGCTAGTGCTTGTGCTTGGGGACAAAATTCTGATTCCGGATTCTAAAGGTATGATTGTGTAGGGAGGTGTCAATGTGCACACTTGGAATTAGACTTAGTCGGAGTCTAGTCGTATCGCGGTTTGTATATGATTTGAACACTTTCCAATTCTAGCTTGATTGGTAGGCCTGATCAGTTTAAAATGTGCTGGTACATGTCAAGATGAGTTAGGGAAAATTACAACTATATGAATGCAAAAATATTAAAATAATTATATACAGAGAGAGTTTTGTTGTTTGCGTATTCATCTGTGAGTACCTCGTGATTATTTAATATATTTTTTAAAAAAATTTATTTAGGATTTAGAGTTTAGGATATAATATTTTTTTAAAAAAATTAATAATTAACTGGATGCTCACAACTCACAGATAAATATGTACCCGCAATATAATATATGTATCATTTTTACCCTCTACCCCAAGAAAAGTATAAATTTAAATATTTTTTTTTCAAAAAATAATCTTTAGGTGATTAAAACTTAAATATGAAGTATAATTTTTTTAAATCTAATTTCACCTTTGGATATATAAAATAAGAAATTTCATTTGGTTTCTTTGCAAATTTAATGTTAATTAAGACAAAGATCATGGAAATAATTAATTAATTGTATTGGATTTGTCTATCACAAATTCTAAGTTTTGACAAAAAAAATTACGGACTTATTTTTATCCGTTGATTAAATTTTATTGTTTCGATATTTTTTTGGGGTTTAAATCAAAATTTAGATAGCGAAGGGTGTTGTAATATCGTTGATGATGGTAAATGAAAGTGCATGACCGATATTTTTTCGATCAATTGAGGATTATAATATATTACTAGGTACCACTTATGATCTATTAATAATTAATGGTTAATTATGAATAACCAATATAATTAGAAATTTATTGGGTCATACACGCTATAAGTATTTCTACAAGACATAAAAATAAGTTAGAAAATAAAATTCCAAAAGAGAGAGAAATTAAGTCGGGTTGGACGAGATAAAGCCAAATACGGAAAGTATTTATCACATTGGAAGCGCATATGGTCATACCTCTTGTAGGCGTGTTGTGTCTACTCATATGACATGGGTTTGAATTTTTATTCACACCTCTTATAGGTGAGTCGGGCCTACATATGTGATATAGACTTGTGCTTGCTCATCAAGCCTTAATAAAGAGGTATAAAAAAGACCTCTCCATGAAACATAGAGAAATAAGGGTTTTTGTTTTGCTCCTCTTGTTTTGTTGTGCCGTCACCCAACCAAAACCTACCTCCCCTTTGGTGCCAACAGCTCCCCTTGTCGCCGGCTTTGACTAAGTACTCCTGCCCCTTCTTCTCCAGCCCAAAGGTTGGCCGACTTCCTTTTTGTGTCGTCCAAAGATTGGTTAGCTCTCCTTGTGAAGGCTTCCCTTTTGTGTTGTCCCTGGTTCCTCCTTAGTGTTGATGACCCTCTCTCTTTGATTGTGTCGTCTCCTTGATTTTGCAAGTATCTAGCGGGGAGATAACTTATGGCTTGCAAAGTTATCTTGAAGAAATCTCAGCATGGATACTAATAGAGGCAATTCTTGTGAGGCTTTGTTAAAATACGGAAATTCAGAGGGGTAAAAGGTAAAAAGGAATAAGCTAAAGGCTGAAAAAAATGAAATAAGGGGCTTGATTGCAAAATGTCGTTTATATTGATGTTTCGGATCATCTCTTTATTTGCTCTAGCGCACAGCCCGAACCCGACGCTCCGCTTCTTCCTCTTCTCTTCTCTTCTTCTCCTTCTTCGATCTCGCCGAGCCATATACAAGGATCCTCTGCGTCTCCACTGACCACAGACATTTCTCCTTCCAGACAAGTGAAGCGTAGCCAAGGGAGACTGAGATGGGTGCCGACGATCCTTCTCCTCTTCGACTTGTCAAGCGTCGGCGTGGGAAAGGGCTAGGGCGCGCAAGCTACTGTCGACCAACCCACTCCCGGAAGGTATGAGATTTGTGTGCCAGATCTGGTTGAGTTCTACCTGATTTCTTGAGTGATCGACATTTCTATTTCGATTTGGCAGCATCACTTCGTTATCTCGACGATCGCCTATGGTTGAGCGGTGATCGTCCTTTGGGTTGGGGGTCTGGTACTTCAGGGAAGGAGGAAGCCTTCTGATCACGCCGGATCTGAGTGGGGAGTCGTCGGTTGCGGCCAAATCGCGGGTAAGGAAGGTGTTGTTCTCATGTTGGTTTCATAATTGTAAATCGGATTTGTTCCTTGAATCGGATTTGGAGATCTGATAGGGAATTTGATCAGTGTTATTGTGTCTTCGCTTGATATTTGATGTATTAGGTGTTGGGACCGGGTGCATGTCGACAAGGATACGAGTTCGTAAAATTTAAAATTTTTACGTGCAGCGGAAGAGTTTGCATAAAATAATTTCCTAAATTATTTTAACTTCGTATCTAGCATGCAACCTTGTAGTGTATCAACATAATCATAAAATAAAAGTTTGCGAAAAAGTAAACTAATTTACTTTTGTACCTTGCGTAACTCGAAGAAAGGGACGAGATCCAACCGTAGCGTCCCTTGGAAGCTTCGCCTCTATTCGCGTCCACGCCGAGTTCTCTTCGGGATGACTTCGCAAAGTCACAAGTTTTGTGCCGACGAGAACTACTAGATTCTCGGAAGGCACAACTAGAAGGATAAGAGAAAATAATGAAAAACTAACCAACGAAGTAACGGAATCAAATTCCGGGAAGAGAGGAATCGCTATCCGCTTCTTCTTCTTCGCGTTCGGGTTCTCCTTCTTCTTCTTGAAGCTCACGCCAACCTCAACTAAGGGAGGAGTTGCGCCGGCCCTAAGTCACCAAGTGGGCGCCGGCCCTAGGCAAGAGAGGGAGAGGGAGAAGAGAAGAGAAGAGATTAAGAGAGAGAGGGAGAGCTCTATGATTCAATTACTTGAATTGGAATTAAGGGCTAGCCTTTGGTTCCTTTATATAGTAGCAACTCCTTTGCTAAGTCTCCCTCTAAACCGAATTAACGGAATTAACGGAATTAGTTATAAGAAATTTATCTTATAAATTTTCTTATTGCTTATTCCCTTTAAGCCTAGTCTTATTATAACCATTTATAATAAAACAAATTAGTTATCATAAGAAATTTATTCTATAAATTTTCTTATGAATTTTATTATAACTAACTTTATAATAAAACTAATTATTTATCATAAGAAATTTATCCTATAAATTCTTATGAATTAATTCCGTTTAAACCAAGTCTTTATTATAAACTAATTTATAATAAAAACTAATTCTTCTTCTCTTTAAATTATGGAATAAATTTTATAAGAAATTTATAAACTTTCTTATTATGGAAAAATCAATTCATAATTGATTTTATAAAATTAAAATAAACCCAATTCATGGATTATTTTAACCTTCCATAAGAATAAATTTCTATAAATTTATTTATATAAATTTCTTTATACAAATTTATTTATCAATAATTCATAAAATAAATCGTGCTTAATTTATCTTATTAATTAAACCAAATAAATTGATTTAATTCCCTTTAATGGCCGGCCACCACAAGGAGGGTTAATACCCTCTTTGGCCGGCCAAAACCGACCCGAACCGATCGCGAATTAAACTCATTTAATTCGCCCAAAAAGCCTTCAAAAGACTTAGCCATTTTAGTTTCCATTGCGCCTCTGATTAACTCAGATTCGACTTATTTCTCTTGATCGGAAAATCCAATTTTCAACTCGTTTTAAATCCCTCGGATTACTCGTAGTGCGTGTGACTAAATAGGCTTTCGATTTATGTTGGCCGTCTATAATTAACTAATTATAGAACGATCATGAGTGGCACCTAGTAGTACATCATGATCCCCAATTAATCGAAAGATCAACGGTTTGACCTCAGAAGAAATTATTCTGAAACCCTTCAGCAGCTCTAATGAATCGTGCCCCATTCCCTTCACCACCTTATACCCACTTGGTTCAGGACACGGTCAATGGTGTCAGTCCCCACTAGGCTGACTACGTCACGCCTAGCCCAAGTAATGTCTTACTCGTCCTTTGGATTTCTAATTACTCTCATGTATTTTAGAGACTCTCACTCTAAACATGATATGCTCTGGCCAGAGGCTTTGAGTAACAATCCGACGATAGGCCTGGGTATACATCTCCTCGCAAGGAGTGGTGAATCCTTTGTAGGCTGTTCAAACATCTTCGGGCACTTCGGCTTATACCCGATCATCCTGGGTCCACACCTCCTTGGAGATGCTTGCTTAAGATGTCAAAGTATAAGTCTCCATGACCAAGATGACTTGAACACCGCAAGTCAAAGGAACATCGCACTTAAGCCGCAGTAAGATCTTCATTGACATATCTACATGTAGATTCCCATATGAAGTCTTACAGCTAGTCACTCCAATGAACTAGTTCCCTTAACTAGCATCCATGTTTATCTCCGGACATCCCAATGTCACCAGCCAGTGAGAATCAGCTGATTAGAGAATAACCCATGCTAGTCTCAACAGAATTGATAGTGTCCGTTTTTATCAATTCATCGACTAGGGATATTTTCAATACTTCACATTTGCGCATTTAGAGATAATCACTAGTTGTGATCTCATCACAAATTCTCTTATGCTGTGAGTTGTATTGCGGACATTCAGTAGATGAGTTTAAGATCCCAATCAAATACACAAGCATGTATACTCAAATAGTGAATTATCATTTATTAATATAAATGTTTTACAATCATAAGGCGATTGCCTTAGGACACTTCTCTCATATCACTAACAAACTCCCACTTGGCCTAATGCCAATCGCTACGGTATCCAATACCACAGGCTCTAACATGACCCTCAAACTTGCTTTGAGGCAAGGCCTTAGTTAAAGGATCCGCTATATTCCTTTCAGTGGGAACTCTCTCAATTTGTATGTCATTCCTACTTATAATCTCTCTGATCAGATGATAGCGGCGAAGCACGTGTTTGGATCGCTGATGAGACCTTGGTTCCTTTGCTTGTGCAATAGCTCCATTGTTGTCGCAGTAAACCGGCACTGCATCATCAATGGTTGGAACCACACCAAGTTCGAGACAAACTTCTTGATCCAGACTGCTTCCTTTGCTGCTTCCGAAGCTGCGATATATTCCGCTTCCGTGGTGAATCCGCTACGGTGTCTTGTTTGGAACTTTTCCAACTTACTGCGCCTCCATTCAAAGTAAATACGTATCCAGACTGCGATTTGGAGTCATCCTTATCTGTCTGGAAACTGGCATCTGTATACCCACGTATTACCAATCTCCTTCTCCATATATTAGGAACACATCCTTAGTTCTTCTTAAGTACTTAAGGATTGTCTTAACAGCCGCCCAGTGATCCATTCCTGGATCCGACTGGTATCTGCTTGTGACGCTCAAAGCATACGATACATCAGGCCTAGTACATAACATAGCATACATGATAGATCCTATCGCGGATGCATAGGGAATCTTATTCATGCAAATCCTCTCGTCTTCTGTGCGCGGACACATAGACTTTGAAAGGTTGATCCCATGCCTAATGGGAAGGTAACCTTTCTTGGATTCCGACATGCTAAACCTTTTTAGCACTCGGTCTATATATGTAGACTGCGAAAGACCGAGCAACCGTTTTGATCTATCTCTATAGATTCTAATCCCAAGGATATAGGTTGCTTCTCCCAGGTCTTTCATGGAGAAAGTTTTGGATAACCAAATTTTAACTGTCTGTAAGACTGAAATATCGTTTCCTATAAGTAAGATGTCGTCGACATATAATACTAGGAATACGACTGCACTCCCACTAACCTTCTTGTACACACAGGGTTCGTCAGGATTTTGTGAGAAATCAAACTTTTTGATTGTCTCATCAAAACGGATGTTCCAGCTCCTAGATGCTTGCTTCAGTCCATATATGGATCGTCGAAGCTTGCATACCTTGGTTTTATCAACCGATGTGAAACCTTCAGGCTGTATCATGTATACGTCCTCAAGCAGGTTTCCGTTAAGGAAAGCTGTTTTCACATCCATTTGCCAAATCTCATAATCATAATGAGCTGCTATGGCTAGGAGCATCCGAATGGATTTAAGCATAGCTACTGGCGAATAGGTTTCGTCATAATCAATTCCTTGTTTCTGACGATATCCTTTGCCACTAATCTAGCCTTAAAGGTAACAACATTACCTTCCATGTCGGTTTTCTTCTTGAAAACCCACTTGCACCCTATGGGTTTAATCCCTTCAGGTGGGTTAACCAAGTCCCATACTTGATTTTCGTACATGGAATCCATTTCCGACTTCATGGCTTCAAGCCATTTGTCCCTTTCTGAACTTTTCAGAACATCTTCATAACTGATAGGTTCGTCATCGCCAATGAGCAACACGTCGTTCGATTCACTTACGAGAAATCCGTATCTCTCTGGAATGTTGCGTGTCCTATCAGACCTACGAAGAGGTGGTGTAGTTTTAGGTTCAACTGATAGCTCATCATTATGAATTATCGGTTGTGGGCCTAGACTCGGTGTCTCTGTAATGTCTATTGGAGTTTCTTGAACTTCATCAAGTTCAATGCCACTCCCACTGTTTTCTTGTAAAAGAAATTCTTTTTCTAGAAATACAGCATGCCTTGAAACAAACACCTTTTGTTCCAAGGGATGATAGAATTGGTAACCCTTCGTTTCCTTAGGGTATCCAATAAATAGACATTTATCAGACTTAGCATCCAATTTGTCTGATACAACCCGCTTCACATAAGCAGGACAACCCCATATCTTAAGGTGAGTTAAGTGAGGTTTCTTACTATTCCAAATCTCATATGGAGTAGTAGAGACTACCTTGGTCGGGACTCTGTTTAATAAATAAACAGCTGTCTTAAGTGCATAACCCCAAAAGGATTTTGGAAGAGTTGCATGATTCATCATCGACCTAACCATGTCCATCAAGGTTCGGTTGCGCCTCTCAGATACACCATTATGCTGTGGTGTATATGGCGGAGTCCATTGGGATAATATCCCATTGTCCCTTAGATAATCTTGAAACTCTTGACTTAAGTATTCACCACCCCGATCGGATCGAAGTATTTTAATACTTTTGCCAAGCTGTTTCTCTACTTCATTTCTGAACTCTTTGAATTTATCAAAAGCTTCAGATTTGTGTTTCATCAAGAACACATACCCAAATCGTGAGTGATCATCGATAAAGGTGATGAAGTAGTTATAGCCTCCTTGTGCTGGAGTTGACATTGGTCCACATACATCGGTATGTATTAGACCAAGCAACTCTCCCACTGGATTACCTTTTCCGGTAAAGGGTAATTTGGTCATCTTGCCTTTTAAGCATGATTCGCATGTATCAAATGAACCGGGTTCAAATGATTCCAAAATTCCACATCGGTGTAATTCGGTCATGCGTTTCTTACTTACATGGCCAAGACGACAATGCCAAGTGTAGGAGTCTATTCGATTATCTATTCGAGCACGTTTGTTGCTAACTTCGATATTGAAAACGTCACTGGATAAATCTAACGTGTAGATGCCATTGCACAAAGTTCCATTCCCATAAAGAACGCCATTTAAAGTTATGTAACAACAATTGTTACTAAAAGTTAAATGATAACCCTTTTCATTCAAACATGAAATAGATACAATGTTCTTTATCAACGAAGGAACGAAATAGCAATTATCCAATTCTAAGACACGTCCAGTGGGGAGCTTTAGCAAATATGTTCCGATGGCAACAGCAGCAATCTTTGCTCCGTTTCCAACTCGCAAATTCGCTTCTCCTTTGACGAGTCTTCTTCTATTCCTTAGCCCTTGTATGTCATTACATATATGTGAGCTACACCCAGTATCAAGTACCCATGTGTTTGAGGAAATAGAGTGACATTCAATAACGAAGATACTTGAAGAGGATGGGGCATCGGATGCCTTCTCTTTCAAGGACTCAAGATAAATCTTGCAGTTTCTTCGCCAGTGACCCTCCTTGCCACAATGATGGCAAGTGCCTTTTGGTTTCTTTTCAGTCTTTTTAGCCTTTTTCTTCTTTCCCTTATTCTGTTCTTTGGCCTTCCTCTTAGAACCTTTCTTTGAGGAACCAACTAACAGTATCGTCTTCTGATCCTGCTTTACAGAAGGCTCTATAGTCTTCAGCAGGTTGAGCAACTCAGGAAACTGGTCTGGAGTTGCATTTTCAGAAGGACGTTTGGGAAGTTGATCTTCAAGGACACAAGCAGGCTTTTCTGCCTTAAGGACTATCCTCAGGTTTCGAAGCCAGTCTATGAAGTTAGGCCCAGTTAATTTGTTGGTGTCCAAGATGGAAGCAAATTCAGAGAAGACATGATCGAGTGATTAACCTAGAAATACAAATTGAGATTATGTGAGAAGATTTATTAAAGAATGTATCAACATACATAAATTAAATCCTATTTATTTTTCGAATTGATTCACCCTTATTATCAATTCGGGAGATCGTAGGAACATCTCCAAATAGGTTGATATCCAACCATAGATAAGAACAACCATGGCTGTGGCCATCAAGTTCTCTTAGCTATGAAGGTAGGTAATTATACCGATTACACATCACATATATGTAACTATCACATTATGCTATCAACTAATTGAATGTTTGCATAAAACATTGGGTTGTTAACTCATTAACAAGTATGTATCATTATACATAGCACCCAACTGCACCTCTCTTTACATCGACCTTGGCTGTGGCACAACAAATCGATGCTCCAAGCTTAAGGCTGACCCATTAATCAAGAAATAGTTTTAACATGGTTGGAGCTCATTCAACCGCTTAGTCAGGCTTGGATGTGTCCAACAACCAAAACTAATGATTGACCTCTGACTCGAACTATATTATTCATAAACTAATTCCATGGTTTGAACATGTTGAGGTTCAAGTCGGGCATGGATGTGTCCATCAACCCAAGCGAGAAACAAAACTCCGATTCTAACCATATTAATGGAAGGTGTTGGCCTTAATATTTTGTAAGGGGTTTTGGGTCTCATTCTCTTTAAGCACATTCATGACATAAAATTATGTCATGACTACGATTTCCTTAATAAAGTATGTATGTGACTTAATTTATCAAGTCTCATGAATTAAATTAGGAACCGGATTTCCTAATTATAATTTCATACTTTATTAAAGGAATTGTTTTGGGAAACAATTTCCTAAATTGTCATAATTAATTTCGGAAATAATATGTTCAAGACTTTGATTTCTCTAAATCAAATCTTGTTAAATTAAGAGACAAATCCCTTAATTCAACTACATATTATTTTCATGAAAATCTCATTTAAGAAACTCTATAGGAAACCATTTTCCTAATTAATTTTGGAGACAACAATATGTAAGAGCATCACCTCTTAAACATATTTTATTCATGATTTAATTAATTACAACAAATGTTTTTCTAAGGGTGGCTCCCCGAGGCTCAGATACCCAAAGAAAAGTAATGTGTTGTAAATCCAATTGGACGGCTCCCCGAGGCTCAATCCAATCAAACATGACAATTTCAATTAAAAAATTGGGAAATTAAATTACAACAACTAACTTTAAATTGGACGGCTCCCCGAGCTCAATCCAAAATAAAGAATTTTGTTGTCAATTTAAAAACCAATTCAAATTTAATTGTCATTAACTGTCATGAATTTGTCTAGACTTTCTTAAAAGAAAGTGCCCAAAATTGCGAGATTTCGAAAATTGAT
>JAGFNQ010009145.1:0-31361 GCA_024364735.1 Boesenbergia rotunda | reverse complement strand
AATTTTTCAGAGACACATCGGAAGCATAAAATGGGTAAGTCTTTTGAAGACTTATTGGATGAATTAAATGAGTTTAATTCGTACGGTTACGGCATTGGTTTGGCCAGCCAAAGAGGGTCCCCACCCTCTTTGGTTTGGCCGGCCACAATAAGAGGGAGAACCAAATTGTTTGGTTCATATTATAAAATAAATCGCGCGTGGTTTGTTTTATAAAATTATGGATAAAGAAATTTTTATAAAGAAATTTATATAAAGAGATTTATTTTCATGGAAATTAAAATGAAGCTTGGATTAGTTTATTTTATTTTATAAAATCAATAATGGATTGATTTACCATGATAAAGAAATTTATAGAAATTTATTCTTTTTATGGAAATTAAAATGAACCATGGATTGGTTTATTTTATTTTATAAAATCAATTATGAATTGATTTTTCCATGATAAGAAAAATTTATAAGTTAGATTTCTTGTAAAATTTATTCCATAATAAAAGGGGAGACATGGTTGTTTTTATTATAAATTAAGTTATAATAAAAACCTTGCATAACGGAATAATTCAATAGAAATTTATAAGATAAATTTTTTGTAAAATTTATTCCATAATGAAAGGGGAGACATGGTTGTTTTTATTATAAATTAAGTTATAATAAAAACTTGGCATAACGGAATAGTTCATAGAAAAATTTATAAGATAAATTTCTTATGAAAAATTTATTCCGTTAAAAAGGAGACTTGGCGATAAAGAGACTACTATATAAAGGTGCATAGGCAAGGCTTGGAAATCAATTCAAGAGATCAAGGATTCTTGCCTAGCCTCTCTTCCTCTCCTTCTCCCTCTTCTAGGGCCGGCTACCCTCTCCCTCTTCTAGGGCCGGCTGCCCTCACCTCCTTTGCCGTGAGCCACCTCCACCAAGAAGAAGCCGAAGAAGAAGAAGAAGCGGACGCAACTCCTTCCTTCCTCCCGGAATCCGGATTCCGTTCTTCGTTTGGTGGTTAGCTTTCATCTTTCTCTCTTGATATTCTTGTTGTGCCTTTGGAGAATCTAGTAGTTCTTGTCGACACGAAACTCGTGACTTTGCGAAGTCATCCCGAAGAAAACTCGGCGTGGACGCGAATAGAGGCGGAGCTTCCAAGGGACGCTACGGTTGGATCTCGTCCCTTACATCGAGTTACGTGAGGTATAAAGTAAATTAGTTTACTTTCTGCAAAATTTTAATTTATGATCATGTCTACACAATATAAGGTTGCATGCTAGATATGTGGTTAAAATAATTTATGAAATTATTTATGCTAAACCTTCCGCTGCATGTAATTAATTCAGGTATATCTTATTCTTTTGTCGTTGTAACTTGTTTAACAGTGATATCTACCGGTACCTGGTGTGTAAATATGGATGCCACTAATCATGTCTGCATTTCTTTGCAGGGGTTCCAAGAAACTCGACGACTAGTTGAGGAGGAGATTATCATCTACATGGGATAGATTATAGAGATGACTATTGCAGTGGGAGTTATTTATTTTTGTCTATTAGATAGGATGATAAATTTTTGGTTTTAAAGAGATTGCTTTTATGTACCTAAATTTTTGGAAAGAACATTTGTTCAGTTTCTGAAATAAGATATTCTATTATTTTTATTAGAAAAGTGGTATAGAAAGATTATCTATTTATGTATATTGATAGGCAACTGGTACATTTTAAAACCAAAAGCTCCCATGATGCAATTAAATGTCAATAGCTCATCATCTATCCAAAATAAGAAGAAAGGTTCCTTCTGAGATGAACCATACATACTTTTAGTATCTAAAGCTTGGTCTTATTGACCTTTAGTAGGATTCAAAGGTTGATAGCCAATTGGTCCTTAGGTTCATTAGTGGTGGAAGACTTGACTTCCTAACCCTTGAATCTTGCTTAGAAGGAAAGGAGATCAAGAGGCCTTTTTCAAGGCCAAGGGGTATAGAGCCAAAGGTATGTTGGAGACGGTTCATTTTGATTTGTGTAGGTCCTTAGTCTATCCAGGATAGTGTTGGTGCCGGAAGCACCATATCGAACCTTGTTTTGATATTGGCAAAGGATTCAAAGTTAAGTATTATTGGTGCACTAATGATGTTACTCAAGTGTGCAGGAAAAGTCCTAGGAACACTAGACATGAAGTCCTGGTTCTAAGAATTGGGCAATAAGTCCTGGCTGCGGGCTGGGCAACTAAGTCCTGACATAAGGTTGGGCAATAAGTCCTGGTCGTGGAATGGGCACTAAGACCTAGCCGAGGGCTGGGCACCGAAGACCTGGTTCATGGACTGGGCACTAAGACCTGGCCGAGGGTTGGGCACCGAAGACCTGGTGAGTAAAGCTGGGCACTAAGTCCTAGTCATGGACTGGGCACGAAGACCTGGTGAGTAAAGCTGGGCAAATGTCCAACCGGAGGAGTCGGTTGGCAAAAAGGTAAATTCTCCCGAGAGGAGTAGGTGAGGATGCGCTCCCCGTAGATGGAACATTAGGCGTCGGTTCGACCTAGGGCTCCATTTGGGAGACCCAAAGTCAGAACCAAGACAGCTACGGCTGTAACTAATGCTTGTTGTGTTTTGGAACTAACCTGAGTTGCAGGATCGAAGGACTGGTCTTCTGCAAGTGAGGTGCCTCACTGGGGCTAGGCGCCCGGATGGACTCAAGCGCCCGTATGGATACGGGCGCCCCAGTGTGAAGGAAAAATCCAAAACATAGCCGCGAAGCCTCTGGACTAAGGCAGTTCAGGCGCTCGTGAGGTCACGGGTGCCCCCATCAGCTCAGGCGCCCGAGTGGAGTTGGATAAGCGCTGACCAAGCCTGCGGATAAGGGTTCCCGCAGGGAAGGCCACGTGTTAGGCGCCCCCATCGTCACAGGCGCCCGTATGGGTGCTATAAAAGGGGGTTCACCCCCAAGGCTTCGAAATCACTTACTCTCTACGCTCCAAACCTTTTCATTCAAGCGCTACGCTCCGACAAACTCCGACTTCGAGATTCCAGCGCCGACGATGACCCTCTGCTCCGAAATTCGATCCACCTCGGGCGTCGGTAACGAAAACTGTTCCAAGTTTAATTTTCTGCTCTACTTCTGTACTTAATTTATAAAACTCTTATTGTGATTATAGAATTGCCCAAAGTAAACGGTCAAGGACCGTGGACCTTGGAGTAGGAGCCGACCGCAACTCCGAACCAAGTAAAACTGACTTGTGTTCTTATGTGTTCATTCATTTTCGGCTGCGTATATTCTTTAACTTTTCGAAAAATTTAATAACGATATTCACCCCCCCCCCCCTCTATCGTTTTCTTTGATCCAACAGATAGAGGTAACCTTGAATACTTAGTCTATTTATAGACAATCATTCAAAGGTATATGTGCATTTACTTGATGCACCATAAGTCTAAATTATTTGATCTGTTCAAAAGATTTGTGACTAATGTAGAGAAGCATCAAGGTAAAAGTATCCAAACACTACGATTAGATCGTGGTAGTAAGTACCTCTTGGGAGAATTCTAGGACTTATTTATCAGAAGTTGGGAGTCAATCCCAATTGTCTACACCCGGTATGTCCCAACAAAACGGTATAGCAGTGAGAAGGAAAAGGACTATTATGGAGTTGGTTAGGACAATGATGAGTTGCTCCAACTTGCCAAATTCGTTCTGGGGAAATGCTCTGGAAACGGCAGCGTGTATACTTGATACCATCTAGGTCAGTACCTTCTATTCCCATAGAATGTTAGACTGGGCGAAAGCCTAATCTAAGACACATTCAGATTTGGGATAGTTCAAGACATGTGCTAAAAGGGGATACTGATAAGTTGGAATCTAGTGCACCTGTTCGTAGGCTATCCTAGGGGAACGAAAGGTGATTTTATAGTCCTAAGGATCGGAGGGTAATCATCGGTACGAATACCTTACTCATAGAAGAGGACTATGTGATGCACCATAAGCCCATGAGTAGAATTATTTTTGAGTAAATTTAGAGGGGGCATTCTGACCTTAGTACCAACTGTACAAGAGGATATACCACAAGTCACTACACCTCGTGTCGCAAAAGATACACAGGGAGTATCTTATCGTAGTGGGAGGGGTTGTTAGTCAACCTAAAGGATTCATGTTCATTGGGAGAGTCTTTGGACTTGATCCCTGGTGACCATGAATTAAGATCCTTGGATCTATGATGAGGAACATCCACTTTGAAGAGATAATCCAGTCATGTGGATTTGTTCAAAGGACGGATGAGATTTATGTTTGTGACAGAAACGTAGTGGTATTCTTGTACTATACGTAGATAACATTTTATTGATTGGCAACAATGACAGAGTACTATCAGACGTAAGGGTATGGTTGTCCAAGAAGTTTGATATAAAGGACTTGAGAAAAGCAGGACACATCCTTAGGGATCAAAGTTTTAAGGGATCACCAGAGAAGGATGTTGTGTTTATCTCAAGCTTCATAAAAAGACACTATCCTAGCTCGTTTTAGCTCCAAGAAAGGTTTTGTACTTTTCATCAATGGAGCTATTCTATCTAAGGTGATTTGTTTTAGAACATCTAAAGAGATAGAGGAGGTGAAGGCAATTCCTTACGCATCGGCTGTAGGAAGCCTCATGTATGCTATAAACGAGACCGGATATCTGCTTTGTCATGGGCATGATTAGCAGATATCAAAATAACCCAGGTCAAGGAAATTGGATCGTGGTAAAAGCATATATTAGTGCCTGAGAAGAACTAAGGATTATATGCTGATTTACCGGGCAGACCAATCTCCTGTGGGTTATATGGATACAGAATTCCAATCAGATAGGGGCAAATATAAGTAATCCTCAGGGTTTTGTGTTAACTTTAGGAGGTGAAACCATAGTTTGGAAGAGTGTTGCCCAGCGGCTGTGTGGCAGACTCCACCATGGAAGATAGGTATATGGTAGCCTCTGTGGTAGCCAAGAAAGCCACATGGTTCAGGAACCTCAAGATGGACTTAGATGAAATTCCTAGTTTGCCCAGGGCTATCACATTTTGTTGATAAAAATGGTGCAATTGCAAACTCGAAGGAACCACGAGTTCATAAGACGAGTAAACACATAGAGCGCAAGTACCACCTAATGGAATAGCTTAGCGGGTTTCCTAAGCAAACACGGGGTCAAGCATGAGAGACCTCTCTGTATCTACGGATTAAAAATTTAACCCGAATGGAGACCCGTCTCCCAAACGACCGTCTCGTCATCATATCAATTGATTCAAGTTACAACTTAGCCAAACTCAAAAGTAAGACCTTGTAACTTTATGAATCAATTGACCGCGGAAAAGACGACGAGAAGATCGTCAATTTTTGTGTTTATCTTCGGGGTCCATGACTCAATTAATTATCAATATTAATTATCAAACAATTAAATCATGACAACTAATTAAGAACACACATGCGATGATAAAAATCACATAAAATATCAAAGAAAACAAAGAGGAGCTAAAGAGAGATATACCTCATCATTTACCTCGCAGTCTTCTACCGTATGACCCTCCCTTCTTGGACGACGTGTGGGCGACGATCTACCAAGATCCCGGAGTCACCATGGGCTTCAAATTAATAACCTTCAGCCTAGCTTGGCAAAAACCCTAGGGTGTAAAGTTCTTCCTCTTCTTCCTCTTTGTTCCGGCCACAAGAAGAGAAGGGATCTCCCTCAAGTATGCGCTGCCGATCCAACCGCCTCCTCCTTGGCCCCGCCAGACTTGCTTCTTGCTCCGAAGATGCTCCAGCCACAAGCGATAAAGCAATGGAAGAGGAAGGAGATGAAGAAAACAAACCGCAACCAACCTTCTT
The DNA here is from genome assembly GCA_024364735.1 of Boesenbergia rotunda. Lineage (NCBI taxonomy): Eukaryota > Viridiplantae > Streptophyta > Magnoliopsida > Zingiberales > Zingiberaceae > Boesenbergia > Boesenbergia rotunda. The sequence goes on along the minus strand of JAGFNQ010009145.1, from coordinate 25,545 downwards.
CCTCCTTGCACTTGCGCCGACTGCAAAGAAGGATCAAGTTCCTTCAAACTTGTGCCACCGGCAACCTAGCTCCTCCCTGGCCTGCCGACCTACTCCCTGCCTCAGCGAGACTCCTGCCACAGGAGAGGAAGCGATGGAAGAGGAAGAAGATGGAGAGAACCTAAACCGAACTACTCCTCCTCCTTCCTTGTTGCGGCCACAAACACCACCAACAACTCCTTTTCTCCTTTGCTCTGCCGGTTCCAGTTGTCTCAGGGAGTGCTCCGGCCAAAGGGGAGAAGAGAGGAAGAAGAAACTGGAGGAGAAGAGGTTTCTCCCTTCTCCTTCTTCTCTTTGTTGCCGGCGGGTTCAAGGTGGGTTGCCGCAACCCTAAGAGAGAGAAGGGAGAGAGGGTTTTTGGCTTGTTGGTTTTCGATGAGTAATTATGGATTAATTCCCATGTTTCATGACTCCCATGGGGTATATATAGAGCTACGATAGGAACCATGAGGAGGAGTTGGTTCTTGGCCCACTAATGGATCCAAATCCGATCCATTAATGGAGATCCATTCCACTAAAGGATCCTCATTGAACTACCTCACCAACCCCCATATTTTCATATGGGCTCCACCTATTATGAGCACATCCATCTCTCCATGTTTAAGATATCGAATGCCCGTCGATTAATTTAATTTACTGGCAATTTTAATTAATCAACCTCTTGATCATTGACTAGTACCACTCAACATTTTATCATGTTGGACCATAGTCCACTTGCAAGATTTAACATGATGAACCTTATGAGCTCATCAAGGGGGCATCATTATCCCGACTCACCAGGACACAGATTCCGTCAATAATCAACGACACATCATCTAAATAATATTATTTCCCAACTCACCGAGCTTATAGATTTAGCAGAATAAATCTCACTTATTGACAAATCAAAGAAACAATAATTAAATACGCGTGCCCATTATTATATCGGGATTTAGAGATTAAACTCCATAATATAACCGAGGTCTAATCCAATTATTAAGTCAGTATAAATTGGATGACCTCTATTTTGGTCTTACCAATACACACAAAGCGCACTAGTATAATTCTATGGTTAAGACAAACCATACCTAATTACACTATAACCATCTCGATGGTTTGTCCAATTCCATCTCGGTTGTGAGCCTCTTCTTATACTCTGCAAGGAACTGATAACATGATCTTCTGTGCGTCACCACACACCATGTTATTTATAATGTAATGTATCAGACATTTTGTGCATATACTAATGTAAACATGCAACCCGTGATTTTGTGATTCTCTTTCAAAATGTAGATGTTCTTATACAAAAGCAAGGCTTTTAGTATACATCCTAACAATCTCCCACTTATACTAAAGACTTTCCTGTCTTCAAAATGTCATACATCTGGCCCCTTGATCCTCCACATGTCTAAAAGCTCTCGCTACCAAGGCCTTAGTGAAAAGTTCTTCCAAGGTAGTCCTCTGATGTAATCTAGGCATCAACAGCTATTCCTCAACAAGGTGGTACTTGCGCTCTATGTGTTGACTCGCCTTATGGACTCGTGGTTCCTTCGAGTTTACAACTGCACACAACAAAATATGATAGCTCTGAGCAAACCAGGAATCACATCGAAGTCCATCTTGAGGTTCCTGAACCATATAGCTTTCTTGGCTGCCTTAGAGGATGCCATATACCCAACTTCCATGGTGGAGTCCGTCATGCAGCCGCTGCGCGACACTCTTCCATACTATGGTTCCACCTTCTAAAGTAAACACAAAACCTCGAGGAACACTTATATTTGCCCCTATTTGATTGGAATTCTATATCCATATAACCCACAGGAGATTGATCTGCCCGATAAACCAGCATATAATCCTTAGTCCTTCTCAGACACTAATATATGCTTTTATCGCAATCCAATTTTCTTGACCTAGGTTACTCCGATATCTGCTAACCATGCCCACGGCATAACAAATATCTGGTCTCGTTTTTAGCATATATGAGACTTCCTCTAGCCTATGCATAAGGAACCGCCTTTACCTGCTCTATCTCCTTTGATGTTCTAAACACATCTCCTTAGATAGAGTAGCTCCACAGCTGAAAAGTACAAAACCTTTCTTGGAGGTTTCCATACTAAAATGAGCTAGGATAGTGTTTGGTATGAACCTTGGGATAAACACATCATCCTTCTCTAGAGATCCCCTAGATCTTTGATCCCCAAGGATGTGTCTCATTACTCCCAAGTCCTTTATATCAACTATTTGGACAGCCATACCCTTACGTCTGATAATACTCCATCATTATTGCCAACCAACAAAATATTATCTACGTATGGTACAAGAATACCACTACGTTTCTGTCATATTTTCTTACATACACAAATCTCATCCGTCCTTTGGATAAATCAATATGACTGGATTATCTCTTTAAAGCAGATGTTCCTCGTCATAGGTCTAGGGACCTTGATTCATGGTCGCCAGGGACCAAGTCTGATGACTCTCCCAAGAACATGAATCCTTCAGGTTAACTAACAACCCTCCCACTACGACGAGGGACTGCTTGTGTATCTTCTGTGACACGTGGTGCAGTGGCTCGTGGTATATCCTCTTGTACAGTTAGTACTAAGGTCAAAATGTCTCCTTTTTAATTACTCAAAATAATTCTATTCATGCGTTTATGGTTTATTGCATAGTTCTTCTCTAAGAATCAGGCATTCATGCCAACAAACACCCTCTGATCCTTAGGACTATTAAACCACTTTTCGTTCCTCTAGGATAGTCTACGTGCAAGCGCACTTGAACACTAGATTCCAACTCATCAGTATCTCCTTTCAGCACATGTACTAAACTACCCCAAATCTGAACATATCATAGACTAGGCTTCCGCTCAGTCCACATTTATATGGGAGTAGAGAGTACTGACCTGGATGGTATCAAGTATATACGCTGTCGTATCCAGAGCATATCCCCAGAACAAATCCGGCAACTCAGAGCAGCTCATCATTAACCTAACTTACTCCATAAGAGAACTTTCCTTCACCTTTTACTGCACCATTCTGTTAGGGGTATATCGTGTTGGGTTCTCCCGGCACAAAAACATAAAAACACAGCGGAAACAAGAATCGACGAGCGATCCATGCGAAAGAAAAACTCGTATAAAGTTTATCTACATCTACTTCTAAAGAAGATATACCTTTGGAGCGTGCCCTTTGCTTATCCCGCTCGTCCAAGATGCGTCGGATCTCTTACACGTTCAAATGCCCGTGCCTCTATTTGTATCCACACGGACACAATCTCTCAACTTCGGGAGAACTACTTTAGTTGTGCTAGCAACTTGAAGTAGCTCACAGAACACCAAGAACCCTACAATAGGGTTTCAGTCAAAAGGGGAGAAGAGGAAGAAGAGAGGAAGGGAAGAAGGAAAGCACACACTTATCATTCAAAATGACAAAGTCCCTCTTTTATATTCATCCCATGAATATGAAGAGTCTTTTGTCTCTTTAACTTCCCTTCATTAAAGCCAATAAAGAGCATATCTTTTCATGAGACTCTTCACCTTCTCTTCATCCAATGAAGAGAGACTTTTCTTTTTTCCTTCGCATGCAATTCCGACTGGGCCTCTCGGGCTTCCGACTAGGTCTCCCGACCAAGTCTCTCGAGAGCCGAGCTCCCGACCCAGTCTGCCGAGTGCCGACTCAGTCGGCCGAGTGCCGACCCGGTCGGCCGAGTGCCGAGCCAGTCTGCCAAGCTCCCAGCTCGGGCTCCCGATTAGACTTCTCGAGTTCCCAACTCGGGCTCGGACTTCCCGAGTTCCCAACTCGGGCTCGAACTTCCCGAGTTCCCAACTCGGGATCGGACTTCCCGAGTTCCCCACCTCAAGCTCCCAAACTCACCTCCCGAGTTCCTAACTCGGGCTCAGATCTCCCGAGTTCCCATCTCGGATTTCTAGAAGCATCATGTCCTTAGTGTGTGACCCAATAGGTTCTCGCGATGTTGGCAATGCGCCTAAACCCTTTAGACACATAAGCAATGAGCGGCATCTAGCAATGCAACATTGCTACCCAAGTAACAAGAAAAGTCGAGATCCGACTAAACCTCCGTGACTATGATAGTGTATGACCTTGCCCTTCTATCTTTGATATCTAAATTGACCAATGAGGCATAGACCGTGTCATCCTCAATCAATCTTGTGTTTCTTGATCCCCGAGTAGACTCACTCAAACAAATGAGCTCAATATCTCATATTGACTCATTTGAGCATGGCCATGCGTTTTAATAGTCCTACTCGATCAAGGGGCCCACAGATATCTCTCCCGTCATATGGGAGGGATAAATCCCATCTACATCACTCACATCCCTCCGCATAATTCATTACATACCCAGTGATCGCCTTTATAGTCCACCCTGTTATGGGTGACGTTTGACGATACCAAAGTACATAATTCCTTATGTAGGGAACCGTAGTGACTTCAGGTCTAAGGACTATTCATACTAATATTCACATGAGAAAGTTTATGACACTCATATGACAATCTATGAAATATTCTCATGGCGGGTCAATTCAGTATACATTCTCCAATGTATACCCATGTGTCAATTTGATATCACATATCTATAACTTGTGAACTCAAGTCATCAATTGACATACATGCTAGTCTCCATGTATTAATATTGTCCCTAAATATTAATACTTGACTAGGAATAATTTAGTGTAGTGTTCTCTACATTATCTCACTATCGATTCAACCAATCGATATAATATAGATAAGAACCTACTACACAAGGACATTATTACACTTAGTTATTTGGCACAAAATACAGTAAGTATAATAACCATGCCTTCAATAATGATAGAATATGATACAAAATATCCCTAGTCAATCATCACATAATTTGCTCTAGGGCTCCTACTAACATATCGGGTGTAGACAATTGGGATTGTATCCCAATCTCTGATAAGCAAGTCCTATACTCTCCCAAGAGGTTCTTACCACCACAATCCAGTTGTAGTGTCTAGATACTTTTATCTTGATGTCTCTCCACATCAGTCTTGAACTTTTTGAACAAATAAAAGAATTTAGACTTGTGGTATATCAAGTAAATGTACCACTGCCTTTGAATAATTGTCTATAGAATAGATGAAGTATTCAAGGCTACCTCTATCCTGGATAGACTTAAGAACCTTCATTAATCAGAATGAACCAACTCCAACATACCTTTGGCTCTATACCCCATGGCCTTGAAAGACCTCTTGGTTATCTTACCTTTCAAGCAAGATTCAAAGATTTTTAGGAAGTCTAGTCTTCCACCACCAATGAACCCAAGGGCCCATTGGCTATCAACATTTGAATCCTACTAAAGGTTAATAAGACCAAGCCTTAGATGCCAAAGATATGTTTGGTTCATCTCGAATGGAACCTTTCTCTTATCTTGGTTAGATGATAAGCTATTAACATCTAATTGCATCATGGGTGTTTTTGGTTTAAAAGGTACCAATTACCTATTAATGTGCCTAAATAGATAATCTTTCTATTCCACTTTTATAATAAAAGCAATATAATATCTTATTCCAGAAACTAAACAAATGTTCTTTCCAAAAATTTAGGTATATAAAAGCAATCTCTTTAAAACCAAAACTTTTATCATCTATCTAAAAGACAAAAATAAATAACTCCCACTGCAAAAGTCATCTCTGTAGTCTATCTCATGTGGATTGTAATCTCCTCCACAGCTAGTCGTCGGGTTTCCTGGAACCCCTGCAAAGAAATGTAGACATGATTAGTGGCATCCATATCTACACACCAAGTACCGGTAGATATCACCGCTAAACATGTTACAACGACAAAAGAAAAAGATATACCTGAATTATTACTCTCTGACGGTGGGGACAGTCTACCTTCCAATGTCCAGACTGCTTGCACACGAAGCACTTGCCTTTCGGCTTCTTCATGCAACTCTGAGGTCCTTGTAATCCTGCTACTTTCTTTGCCCCAGCTTGTTTCTTCTTCTTCTTTCCTTTCGGTTTAAAAGTAGAAACCCCTTGAGCATTAAAAGTCTGTGAACACAGAAGAGAAAACCCTTCTGCTGCCTTGAGTTCTATCAGAAGTTTCGCCCATAAATATGAACATTTGTTCATATTGTAGCTTAGGCAAAACTTCTCAAAACTTCTCAAAACTTCTTGGTAGAGATTGGAGGATGAGATCGACCTGGGTTTCCGCATCGATTTGTGCTCCAAGGATTTCCATCTCATTCAGCTAAGTCATCATCTTGAGAACATGTTCTCTCACGGGCATACCCTCAATCATGGTAGTTGTTGTCAAGTTCTTCATGACTTCTTGCCTAGCGGCCCTGATTATGGTGTCCGAAGAGTTCATCGAGCTTGGAAGATTTATCACTGGTAATGGAGGAAGCCTGATGTTGATGACTTTGAGTCATCTTGTCTGCTTCTAACCACTGCCTAAAATATTCCATCTTCTCTTCACCATTAATCTCGCTAGGTTTTTCAGCACAGAACTCGATAAGATCACATTTGGATTCCTCGGCAGTTTCGACAAAGTCCAGCTTTAATTCCCAATCAGTATTACTAGGGGCATTAAGTTCGCTTTCTCTTTGAATTAAATCAAGTGGGTCTAGATCTATTTTAAAATACCTGAGAATCACAATAATCACACACTTTAGATTTCGAAAATAAATTGATTCCTTAAGCAATAAATTTTCAAAAATCAACCAACACCTCAGAACACCAAGAATATTGTATGCCACGATGGTGTGGACGTATACGAATTCTACATTTGTGAGAGGAGGTTTTACCCATTAATTTTATTATCTTGTCTACCTAACTTTTTGACAAATAAAATTAATAGTTGGTCCTCTTCGGCCCTACTAATAATAGCAGTGACTCCGATGGGGAGAATATTATTATTTGCATATAAGTGTTCACCATTAAACGATACTAACAAAATTATTTCCGATTATGTGTCGTCCGATGGGGAAGTACACACGCTCTTCAATAACTTTCTATAATCTTTTCTGACCTAGTGATCCGCAGAACAAGTCCATCCGATGGGGAGGAAGGCACTCAAAGCCGACGCGTAGACTTGTTCGCATCACTTGTCAGATTGTAATGGAGGTCACGGGACCCTTAGGGTCCCTCTCCCACTTAGTTATTTAATTTTGAGGAATTTTCATGCACAGACACAACAAGCACATAAACCAACATAATGAACATGAAAAATCTAGATTTTCCAACAATCATGGCCTTAGTCTCCAATGCGCCTCCAGTCGTGTCGCCACCTCATCCGCTCCTCCCTACACGATGTGCATGTTAGGATGTATACTAAAAGCTTTGCTTTTGGATTAGAATACATTTTCATTTTAAAGAGAATCGCAAAATCACACAGTGCATATTTATATTCGTTTGTGCACAAAATGTCTCATACTTGTCATTGTAGATAACATGGTATGTGGTGTCGCACAGAAGATCATGTTATCAAGTTCCTTGCAGAAGTATAAGAAATAGGCTCACAACCAAGATGGAGTTGAACAAACCATCGGGATGGTTGTAGCGTAATTAGGTGTGGTTTATCTTAACCATAGAATTACACTAGTGTACTTTATGTATATTGAGTAGGACCAAAAGAGAGGTCAGCCAATTTTGCACTGACTTTGTAAATTAGATTAGACCTCGGATATATTATGGAGTACGATCTCTTAATCCCGAAATAATAACGGGCATGTATAATTATATATTATTTCTTTGACTTACCAAAGGATGAGATTTATTCTGTTAAATCAATAGACCCAGTAAATTGGGAAATAATATTAATTATATGGTGTGCCATTGATTATTGATGGAATCCTTGTCCTGGTGAGTCGGGATGATGATGCCCCCTTGGTGAGCTCAAAAGGATCGTCATGTCAAATCTTGCAAGTGGACCATGGTCCGACATGATGAAAAGGTTGAGTGGTACTAATCAAAGATTAAGATGATAATTAATTTAATTATCAGTAAATTAAATTAATTATCGGACATTCAATATCTTAAATATAGGATGATGGACGACTCATGTAAGGGTTAGTAGATCAATTGGATAAACATTTCATTATGATTGTATCAAGCTTAATATACTTAATTAAATATTTTGTTTGATATAACTCTAGTTATTACAAAGTTAACTAATGTTAAGTTAAATTTCTTTTTTTTTTTTTTTGTCGAAAATCAAAAATTTTATTAACCGAAGACTCAAGGAGCAGATTGTAGACATGAATAGTTGTTAGTTATCTACAAAATTTATAGTCCATTGCCCTTTTTATATTCTCTTCCATGAATTTAAATGCTAATGTTGTTATGTTGTTCTGGCATCAATTAGTCAATTGGTTTGCACCATTAGGTAAATTGATTTTATTGTAGTTGCTATTCGAGCTTACTATTACGCATTCCATTAATGGCTCTATTTGAAATTTTCTTTTATCATTATTCATCTAGCAATAGGTAACAATTAATTGTTTCATGCTTAGTCAATTAGAATGTCATATCAGTTGACTAGATTGTTGGACAGATTGTTCATATGCAAATTTAAAAAAAAATGATTAAGGAGGATGTTCATCTGCAAACTAGGTTGGCTGCATAGTCAACTCTACTATCATTAGCCGATACATCCATTGGTTGAACCATTTGAATCGACCAACCATAAGTCAACTAAAAACCTCCTTTAGTTAATTGGTACATCAACTATGACAAATCTAATGATCAAGTACTCCATCTGAGTTGAGATCTATCTTTTCTCCATGCATACAACTAGATCCCTTAACTCTCAACTCCCACAATGTCTTACCATTTGCACAGTATTTATTGTTCAAAAATTAATCTAGAAACTGAGTAGAGCCGCAAAGTTGCAATTTCTTTATGCACACTAAGCTAAAACATAAACAGAGTAAAAACATAAAAAGGAATAAACACTATCAATGAAAAGGACTAGACTCTTAAAGTTGAATGTTTGAACAATGAGTTGACTTGCAAAAGAAAGGAAGAAAGCAACTATTCTTTTGAACCAAAAATATTCAATCTTTAGAACAAAGGATTATTTCATTGATATTGTTGTCCTATTGATGTGAATGGTTCAATGTATTCAAAATCATTTGGAATAAACTCAAATTAATAAGAATAAGGCCTTAACCTTAAAAGTTGAACTCAAGTTTATGATAATAAATAGCGAATTCTTGGAGAATGATATCGACAAAAAAGACTAACATGGTGGGCAAACAATATTAAAAGTATATAACAAAGATTGAGTTCTTCCGTATATAAAGAGATAAATAGACTAATAAAATTATAGAAATAGAACATTAATATTAGTATGTAAAACTTTTAATTGGATGAACAATCTTAGAGTTCTAAAGGATAGTAACAGCATGTAAAAAAATCTTGTTAGGACTTTTACTCCCTTAATTAGTCTTCTTAATACCCCAAGTCCAAGTTAATTTATTGTTGACTGTATGTACTCACTAGCCAAACCTATATAACCTAATTTATTGTTAAATGATTTTTGGACCATCAATTGTTCCTAGCCTTTGAGTAAATATATATAAATCAGATAGAGATCCAAAAGGAGATTAAAGTATAAGAAGTTAAGCTAAGCGAGATGCCAAATATCATTAAAATGACTAGATCTCGCTAAGATTTTAGTTGAAAATAAAAGTCATACCGCGCAAATAGGCTCTTGATGCAAAGCTAAAATATGTGGTTAAAATGACTAGATACCAATAGGATTTTTAGTTGAAAGTGAAAAAATACCATACCCCAGATAGGCACTTGACATAAAGCTATGTTAAATACCGGATTTTCAAGTTGAAAAGGTGAATTTCGGAAATAGGGACCTAGTTGCAATTTTTCAAAATTGTTGGGTTTATTTGCAAAACAAGCCAAAGTTAAGTTATAAACCCCTAAGCCCTAACTTCCCGATTCAGTTCGTTTCTTCCCCCACTGCTCGGCGCCGATTTCCTCTCTGCCCTAGCCGATAGCGGAGCCGCACGCGAGCGATTCCTCCTCGCGATCGCCGCCAGCCGCCGACCTCTGTTCTCCCTTCTCCTTCTTCTTCTCCGGCACGTACGAGCAGAGGATCGCAGCCCGCACACACCGAGCCCTAGCAGACCACCGCTGCCTCACCTCGACGCCGACGCCTCGCGAGTGACTCCCCATCGCCGGCGCACACGAAGGAGACGACACCTCCCTCCCTCGTGCAAGCCAGCCGCGCCGCAATGCCTTCTGCCGCGAGCAAGCCCTAAGCGCCACCGCACAATCGTCTAGCACAGACGAGGGCGATAGCCATTGACTTCCGATTCTCCACCTCCTTAGTGTCGATCAAGGTGAGCAGATTAGATTGAGTGTTAATTTAGGGTGGATTAAATTAGTTGGATTGGTAATAAGAAGTTGAAATGGAATTGTGGTATTTGGATACGGTTGCCGTGAGTTATATTTGGGTTTTTGGTTTGGAATATTAGGTTTAGGTTTGAGATGATCACTTGGCAATGGTGTTAGAAGTTAATTATGTAGTTTGTATTAGCAAATGATTGTACAAAGCTGTGTAGTTGAATTCTTGCTATGCTATGCTTCTAGAATCTGATCAGATTCAACATAAGTTTCAAAAGATTATGCCGTAATTGATTAAAAGAGGTTATAGTTATGATTTGTCTTAATTTTGTTTATGTACGGTTTAACTAATTTAGTTAATTATTATAGTTAGTTAAACATATATATTGTATACAGGACCTTAACTTTGGATTTGTTGGTTGGTCGTGGGAGGTTCTGTTCGTATACGTTCTTCAATAAAAGGCGGGTACTTCTCCTTTGTATTCGAGTAGCTTTCTTTACCTTAAAAGCATGGCTATATTATGTCTGATAGGATTGCTTGACCTTGTTCTTTGTCGTAAATTAAAACATCGCCGTTGAGACTTATTCTTCGTTGATCTTTGAGTATTCCTAATTTTGTATCTGTACAGTCCTCGGTTGGTTTTCTATTCTGTAAAGTGTCATTTGTACGCGAGCACTTAGAAGTCCATTAAACACAGATAGGTTTATTTGGCATTAGAAATACCCTACCTAGTAGTGTAGGTGCATAATCGTTGGATTGCGATTTCTGGATTGGTTGTATTGATGCATCGTATACTCGTTGGATTTTATTGCATCGTTGTTTCTCCGGTTGTTCGTGCATCGTATATCATGCACCATACTTGCACATTGCATACTAACGACTGTTGGCTTACATTTGGTTAAGTCGTCGTTAGTCATATTGTTGCTCGAGTCACTCAACCACATGATGTCATGGTAGTGGTTAGAGTGCGAGTGTTTGTCCTGTCATGCCAGACAGTGACACCCTCACCGTTATTTTAGAGGGATGAGCTGTTGGTAGCTCACCCTCACAGTTGTTGTTTTTCGAGGGATATATATATTGTAGCTGTTGATAGCTCCCCCAATGTACCGGGGTCTGGAGTGTGTGCTCCCCAGCATCCTGTCTACTCAACCACGCCTATGTGGTATTATTGTTGTTGTTGGTTATTGATGTTGTTGGAGTGGTACAGTTGTCACAGCCCTACCCACTCGGTCACACAGATGGGATGTGTTGACGGCTTGACTGGCGTCAGGGGTGACACATGTCATTGCATCATGCGCATACGTATTTCTTTTATGTATTTGTTTGTGTTTGATGCACTTATATCAGCTATGATTGTTGCATATGTATGACATGCATGTTTATCTTGATATTATTGTTGTTGAGTTATTTATACATGCCTAGTGCTTACCCGGATTTTATACTATGTCGTTTTACTATATGTTATGCATGATTAGGTAAATCTGATATTTCTTATGAACTGTACCTTTTGATTCTCTACATCGTTATCTTATTTATGCCATGCTTATTGTCTACTCATATACCCGCAGAGTCCGCCCGGACTCACCACCCCTGCTTCCCTTTTTGTTGTTTCAGATAGCAGGTAGTGGTATTGCTTGGAGCCAGGAGACGATCCAGTTGTCAGTCCCTCAGTCCCACCGTATCGGTTTGGTTTAGCGGTTTCTATTTCGGTATTGTGTTAGTTTTCCGTATTCTATTTGTTTAACAGTGGTCGGGCTGGTTTTACTATTATTATTTCAGAGACTTCTGAGTTCTCGTTAGATTGTGACTTTCTTCTATATATGTTTAAGGTGGCTGAGCCACCCATTATTATATTGTTTCAATATAAACTGTGTGGATGTGTTGTTTACTTATTATTGTGATGCCAGTCGCTTGTGGCTGAGCTATATTGGTGAGATATATGTATAATTGCCTCATATTGTCCGTCGTACAGGGGAGATGCTGTTCGATTTTCGAGGAAGCATGTGCCTCTGGGGGCGTGACAAGCTATGTTGACCCAAACTTTAATGTATGATGAGTTAGATGGATAGATATTGGGCAAACTTTTGATGTTTTTTAAACCTAAGTAAAAGGTTGACTAAACTAAAAAGATAAAACTACCTAAGACTTAGTATGGTGGTAACTACCTAAAAATACCATGTGTGACGTATGCACTTGTCATTATTCAATTAAACAACCCTTTTGCCAAATCATGTGTAATCTTACGCATGGTAAGAGATATGTTCTCAAGTAATTAGGATTTCATTTTCACGAAGGGCGTATCTATCATGATTGAACTACTAGTAAAATTAAGATGACACATTAGAAACCAATGCACTTCCTAGATTTAGGATGACATAGTCGTCCTCCTCAACATAAACACATATTTTTCTCATTATGTAGTTGTATAACTGCTGCCCATTAGTGGAAGCTGTTTTTCCACATTATAAATATTCATCCAAGTAAAGAGAAAGAGGATGAAAAAAAAATAAAAGATAAAGATCATTGATTAAAGACGAATATATATTTGGCTTGTGATTTACGAGTGGTTGTCCCTTGTAGACATCCTTTAGACGAAAAACACAAATAACAAGATATCAATTCTCAGTGAGCTCTTTATGTATTGAATTGTTCATGGATTTATTCCAAAATTGGTATGAGAGTAATTACTTGAATGCGTGATTCTCAGTGAGCTCTTTATGTATTGAATTGTTCATGGATTTATTCCAAAATTGGTATGAGAGTAATTACTTGAATGCGTGATTCTTGTTTGATATTACCATGCTATGATATTTGGTGGCAAAAAAAAGGTGAATCGGTCGCTCCCATCGCCCCCGTCAATTCATCCCTGGGCCAACACGGAGAAGGTAAATCACGAGGGTTACTAGCTCGGATGCTGTGGCTAGCGCGTGGGGAGGATGGGTATACTGGCTTTGCCAGGATTTGTCCCCCAGATCTCTTGATAGTAACACTCACATATTAACCATCAGTTCATTATGTGAGGACCATGCTATGATATTTGGTCTCTTGCCAAAGAAATCACTCTTGATCTCGTGATCTTTGTTGATTTGATCCAGATTCTGCCTAATTCATGATTTCTGTTTGATATGATGTCTGGGCAAAATTTGTGTCATGTAGATCATCAAGTTTATAAATGCAATCTAGGGTTTATGCATATAGCAATTGCATCAAGTTTAAATGCATTACTTGATAAATGCAAAAGACTGGTCTCATTGCAATGATCTGATTGCTAAATATAACACATTATTTATGCCAACTCTAGTATATCACTCTATACTAGACAGTGATTCGAAACAAATCTTGTTATATGGTTAATAATCAACAACTTTGTTAACATAAATTAGACTCGTTAACATACACTACAACATTAACCAATTTAGTGATTGAAAATTTGATCGCTAACAGCAGTTAGCGACCAAAAACTTCAATTACTAAATGTTTGGTCGCCACCCGAGTTTAGCGACGGAAGTTAATTTCCGTCGCTAAACACAGCGATATAAAGTTGACTTCTATCGCTATACTTAGTGAGCAAAATATTTATTTTGGCATCGGAAGTTCATTTCCGTCGCTATTGTAGCCACGGAATTAAATTCCATCACTAATTTCCAGTCAAATTACAACACCTCTTGATCTTTCAACCCTGTTTACATATCACCATAACAACGATATCACAATATTAACAAGGATATCAACAACGATATCAACATACAATTTGATATAAATATCAACATTCAAAAACATTCCAAATGCTAACACAGTTACAAACCAAGCATATATCAAAAAACCAACACAACTAATGTTACATTCAACATTAATTATATAAACAAACCATTGATGTCACACCCTCAGAGGCTTATACTTGCTCGAAAATCAGGCAGCATCTCCCCTATACGGTGAACAAGTTAGGACATGAATACATCATATCTCATCCATATAGCTCAGCCATAAGCAGCTGACATCACAACAAAAAGAAATAAGCACATCCACGCAGTTTATAATAATTAGATGGCTCCGCCATCATAACCATAAAAAGAACAAAGTAGATAACTATTATTTGATAAGGAAAGAAAATAGGAAAGAATCTGTATAAATGAAAAGACTCCAACGAAAATCCAAAAGGTACCTACTAGTGTAATACCTGACGAGTGAAAGAAACATCAGTCTAGGAATTTACAATACGGAAAGAACGAAAACGTGAAAAAAAAATCAGACACTAAGTCAAACCAAACCGACATGGTGGGACTGAGGGACTGGTGGCTGGATCCTCTCTTGGCTCCAAGTAACATAACTACCTGCTACCTGCAACAAAAATAGGTGGTAGCGGTGGTGAGTCCGGGTGGACTCTGCGGGTATATGATTAGACAAATAGCATGACATAATAAAGATAGCACTGGTAGAGAAAACAACAAGTACAGTCTAGAAGGAATACAAGGAGACCTAAACATATACAACATATATAAAACGATATGGTAGACAACATAATGATAACTAAACATATAAGAAAATCATATGATATAACAACATCAAAAACCTCTAAGCACGTATAAATCAACACGACATCAAAAATATCGACATATACATGCATGTCAACCAAGTGCAACAATCAAAGCTCATATAAATGTAACTGGGGAGTCAACTGCTCCAAACCCCGGAATAAAGGGGGAGCTATCAACAGCTCTAATACTAACCCCGAAATAAAGGGGGAGCTATCAACAACTCTAATGTTGGAGAGCCAACTGCTCCAAACCCCGAAATAAAGGGGGAGCTATCAACAACTCTAATATCACTCTAAAACAACAGTGAGAGTGTCACTGTTTGCCTACAACTCCAACATGTGTGGCATAACCGGACAGTTGCTCGCACTTTAGCAACTACCACGACAACAAGTGGTTAAGTGAACTGAGCAACTAAATGACTATCGACGACTTAATCAAATGAAAGCCAATGGTCGTTAGTATGCAACGTGTAGTTATGGTGCATGATACAAGATGCACAAATAACCGGAAGAAAACGATGCACTAGTAGAAACAACAAATATCAGAGACTAACTAAGAACCAACCAGAAGCCAACCAAAACCAACGAAACAAGCAACTAAACTACTAGATAGGATATTCCTATGTCAAATAGCCTAAGTTTGAGATAAACAACCATGCTTAAAGATAACACGAGTACAAAGGAGAAGTACCCACCTTTTATTGAAGAATTTCGTAACCGAGGAGCTTCCACGATCAATCGAACAAGTCCAAATTCAAGGTCCTGATACAAAAGTTTAACTAATTATACAATTAAATAAAATTAGTTAAACTCTATATAAACAAAACTGTTGGATCGAAGAAAATGATATAGGGTAGGGTGAATATCGTTATCAAAATTTTTTGGATAGTTAAAGAAAATACGCAACGGAATGAAATACAGTATACAAGAACACAAGTCGATTTTTTACTTGGTTCGGAGTCGCGGTCGGCTCCTACTCCAAGGCCCATGGTCCTTGACCTTTACTTTGGGCAATTCTATATTCGGAAAGATTTTTAAAGATTGATAGTATAGATATAGAATTTGGAAAACTAAATCACAATACTTTCATAAACTGAAACATTATCGGCGCCCGAGATGGATCGAATTTTGGAGCAAAGGGTCGTCGGCGGCGTTGAAATCTCAAAATTGAACTTTGTGCTAGCGCAGCGCGTGAGCGAAAGTGTTTGGAGCGTTGGAAAGAATACATGTCAAAGCCTTGGGGGTGAACCCCCTTTTATAGCACCCATGGGTGCGCCTGATCCGTTGGGGGCGCCTGACACGTGCCTCATCCTGCGAGAATCTTCATCCGCGGGCTCAGTCAGCGTTTATCCCCTTCGACTCGGCACTTGGGCTGACTGGGGCACCCGAGATCTCTCGGGCACCTAGGTTGACCTGGTTTATTGGCTTCGTGGCAGATTTGCTTCAATGGCTGCTTTGGCTTTGACCTTGGGCGCCTGGGACCTCCCATGTGCCTAGCCC
This sequence comes from Boesenbergia rotunda, assembly GCA_024364735.1. Classification (NCBI taxonomy): domain Eukaryota; kingdom Viridiplantae; phylum Streptophyta; class Magnoliopsida; order Zingiberales; family Zingiberaceae; genus Boesenbergia; species Boesenbergia rotunda. The sequence continues at coordinate 9,144 of JAGFNQ010009145.1, read as the reverse complement.
AGTGTGGTTCGAAGCAGTCTTGCTTCCTTAATGTTTTTGTCCTTTACCTTGGGCACCCGGGTCCTCTCGGGCGCCTAGCCCAGTGACCTACCCTATTCTTTTGGGGGCATTCTGAGCTGCAGAAACACAATCCTTCGGTCCTTGCTGTTAGATGTGTATACTAAAAGACATGACTTTTATTATTTGAACATCTTTTATGAAAAGAGAATCACACTACACTAGGTGTTTGCTTATAATAGTACATACACGAAGTCCCTTTGCTTAGCATTGTAGATAACATGGTGTGTGGTGTCACATGGAAGATCATGTTATCAGTGTCTTACTTAGCATAAATAGAGGCTTACAACCTAGATGGAATTGGGCAACTCATCGGATAGGTTGTAGTGTAGTCAGGTGTGGTTGGTCTTGACCATAGGACTACACTAGTGTGCTATGAGTGCATTGAGTAGGACCGAAACCTGAGGTTATCCAAATTTTGTACTGACTAAATAGTTGGATAGGACCTCAATTGTTATTATGGAGGACGATCCCTTAATCCCGAAATAATATTGGACATATATTATTATTTATTATTTCTTTGATTTATCAAAGGGCGAGATCTATTCTGCTAGATCGATAGACCCGGTAAGTTGGAAAATAATATTAGTAATATGATGTGCTGATAATTATTGACGGAATCCATGTCCTGGAGAGTCAGGATGATGATGCCCCCTTGATGAGCTCAAAAGGTTCATCGTGCCAAACCCTGCAGGTGGATTTGATCCAGCACGTTGAAAAGGTTGAGTGGTACTAATCAAGAATCCAGAAGTTAATTAAGTTAAATTGTCAGTAATTTAATTAATTAATGGGCATGCATGATCATAAACACGGGGGGATGGATGACTCGTAATATGTGGAGCTCATATGAAAATATGGGGGTTGGTGAGGTGAGTTCAATTAGGATCCTTTAGTGGAATGGATCCTAATTAATGGATCGAGATTGAATCCATTAGCGGGCCAAGAACCAACTCCTCCTCTTGATCCCTGCCTTAGCCCTATAAATACCCTATGAGATCAAGAAACCAAACAATTAATCAACCCAAGAGCCAAGGAAAAACCCTCACCCTCTCCCTCTCTCTTTCTCTCTCAGCGCCGAATAGGGAGAAGGGATCTCCCTTCGGTTTCCTCTATTCCTCCTCCACCATGCTTCGGACGACACTCAAGGAAGCAAGGTAGGAATCTCTTCTACCTTGTTTGAGGCTCGGGAAGGGTTGAGGAGGCGCCGGCGAGGAGAAGAAGGCGGCACAAGGGCTGCCTTGCGGCGGCGGTGCAAGAGGGAAGAAGAAGGAGTTTGAGGGGTTTTGTGGCTGAGAAGAGGGATGTTTCTAGTCTTCTTCTTCATCTTCCTCTCAAGGTGCACCGCTGATCTGGAGGGCTTGAAGCCGGCTCCGGTGGACGGCGGCGCAAAGGGAGTGGAGGAGGTGCCGGAGGCGCAAGCCCTAGGGTTTAGGGTTTTCGGCCGGTTGAAGAAGTGGGTAGGTTGGTGTTCTTGGTGATCTCGGATCACGGTAGATCGTCGCCCACACGACGTCCACGAAGGGAGGGTCATAAGGTAGAAGACCACGAGGTGATCGGAAAGGTATAACTTTCCCTAAGCTCCTTTGTATTTCCTTATGTTGTGCATGCGTTGTGTGGATATGTCTCGTCATTTTATGTGTAAGAATTTTATGTTTTTCTTGAAAAATATATTTAATAAATTCTTAACTGGACCCCGACCATAATCACAAAAGATGGTGATCAACTCGTCGCCTTTTTCGCGGTCGAACGATTGAGCAAAGTGTAAGGCCAATTTTGGTGATTGGCTAAGTTGCAACTTTAGATCGTTTGATACGGCACGATACGGTCGATAGGGAAACAACTCTCTATTTGGATTAAAATTTTAATCCATAGGCATAGAGAGGTTTCTCGGGTCAACCAGGTATTTGCTTAGGAAATCCGCCAAGCAATACCCAACACCTGCAACCAAGGTTAGTTCCAAAATAAACTAAGCAAAAATGTTAGTCATTATTTACAGCCTTAGCTGTCTTGGTTCTAACTTCGGGTCTCGCAAATGGAACCCTAGGTCGAACCGACGACTATTGTTCCCTCGACGGGGAATGCGTCCTCACCTACTCCTCTCAGGAGAGTTTACCTTTTGCCAACCGACTCCTCCGGTTGGACTTTTGCCCAATCCACCTGACCAGGTCTTCGTGCCCAACTTCCGGTCAGGTCTTCTTACCCAACATCCGGTCAGGTCTTCGGTGCCCAGTCCCTTGCCAGGACTTTTTGCCCAGTCCTCAACCAGGACTTCTTTGCCCGACGTCCGGTCAGGTCTTCTTGCCCAGTCCTTGACCAGTGCTTCTTTACCCAGCCCTTTGCTAGGACTTCTTGCCTAGTGTACCTAGGACTTCTTCCTGCACACTCAGTGAACATGTTAGATCACAATATTATCTTAACTTCTGAACCATTTGCCATTATCAAAACCCAGGTTTGACTTAGGTGCTGCCTGCACCAACAATCTCCCCCTTTTTGATTTATGACAACACGGTTCAAAAAGTTAAGTTAATGAAGCAAGTAATATACTTAATTTCCTCCCCCTGGAAGAAATTCTCCCCCTGAGTTTTTCAAGAATACGTGGGGTTTTTGAAAATATTTCTAAGTTCTTGTCTATCATAAAATGAAATGATTTTTCAGGTTTTCAACACTTAGAAAACTTTCAATAAGGGATTTTCAAGTTAGAAAAATTTTCCAAAATATTTTCGAGTTGGGCACTTAGAAAATTTTCAATACATTTAGTTTTAACACTTAAAAAATTTTCCAAAACATTTTTATGTAAACACTTAGAAAATTTTCCAAACCAATTTTGAGTTAACACTTAGAAAATTTTCAAAAACCTTTAGTTTTAACACTTAGAAAATTTTTTAAGTTAACACTTAGAAAATTTTCCAAACCAATTTTAAAGTTAACACTTAGAAAATTTTCAAAACAATTTTGATGTTAACACTTAGAAAATTTTCAAAATAATTTTGAAGTTAACTTTACTTTTTGAAAAAGGAGATAAATGTTTTTGAAAAAAAAATAATTTGGAAAATTTTAAATTTTAACACCTTCTTTTCTCTCCTTTCCAATATCTCCCCCTTTGCCATATATCAAAAAAAACATAGCAAAAAAATTGAGTAAGGAAAGTAAAGTGCTGTATTGAACCACTTCTAAGCATAAACTGGACCAAAACAATTTAGATTTTCTTTTTCGTGTCCTGTCCAATCCAGTTAGCTACTTACTAACTGTTATAAATAGTAGCTTTTTCTAGGGTTAGTCAAGTTGAGTGATCTGATCAAGTTGAGTGATCTGATCAAGTTGAGTGATCTGATAAAGTTAGATTTTCTAAGCTTGACACTTAACCTGATTACTGTTCAATTTGTATTTATTGCCCCAATTACTGCAGATGCACTGACATAAAGCATCTTGAATTAAGGCATAGACCTAAGCATCTCAACCCAGTTTAGGTTATCAATCAAAAGTACTCTAAGGTGCTTATGAGATGCTGGCTTCTAGATCTATAGGTGCATGCAGTTCTAGGGTTAGGGCCTAAGCTAAGTTCATTTGCGATAAAGCCCTAGTTTTGAAGGGGGTAACTTTAAAAAAAACTAAGTCAGAAAATCATTTTAAATTTCAAGATAAAAATGATTTTTCAAATATGTATAAGAAATAAAATAGTAAAAAAAAACACAAGTAGAGCAGTCATATTCTACTAAGCATAATATTCATTTAGTAGTTGGTAAAAGGCAGATAACTCATCAAGTAAACAGCTAGCAACTAGATATGATAAGTGTATAAAAAGTCAACTGGTCGAGGCAAGGACCAGCACAGTCAAACATGAGTCAAACGCAAGTCAATGGTACAATAAGGCAGCTGAAATTATCTGGAGTCTAAGTGGAGGGGCCCGGAGGAAAGAATGGACCGGGCTGTCAAGATTGGAACATGGACATTATCTCATTATGTCGGGCCTGATTTGCCTCACGTTCGACTCGGAGGGCATCCATGTGCTCAGTGTGATGTGCCTCTTTTGTCTGGCGATCAGCTTGAATAGCTTCCATGTGCTCGTTATGGTAGGCTCGATTTACATCATGCTCTGCTTGAATCGCGTCGACCAACTCGATGTGGTGGGCCTCCATCTCCTCTCGGAGGCTATGGACCTCTACACGAAGTAGTGTCAGTCTCTCGTCGATCGTCGGAGGTTGGGGCTCGTCCAAGTGCTCCTGAATATCGGCAGCGAGATCAGCGACGTCGACCTCTACCTCCTCATCGGAATCGATCTGGGCTCCGACTCTCTAGCGTCTCCATGATAAAACGAGACCTCTATGCCCGCTAAGGAAAAATTTCTATACCCAATTTCGTCAAATTCGGTCATCATGGTCATCTCTCCAATGGTAATATCGCGACCGTGATGGTGAAGAAGGGAAGTGATGATGTGGCAGTAAGAGGTGCGTACTCGACCCAGAGTCGTAACACTGGACGCATAGAGAATGGTGTGGAACATATGAAGTCCAATATATATGTCTAAATGATGGATCATTGCATACAACAAGAAGGTATGGAATGGTCGCGACATCCCTAGTGGCCAAGGGGAGAATGCAACGGACCCAAACTCTATAAAGAGTATAGTCCTGGACCCGGAGATCTACTGACTGAAACCATCTAACCAAAGGGTTTCGGGCATCTCTATAGAAATATGAATAAAGGGTGTCCAGATCCATATGGGAGTAGGGAGGAGCAAAGGGACGGTCTCTCGGAGGGTAACAATAGAACGTGGACTGGAAAGATCATAGTCTAAGGAATCTATTAAACAACGAGGGTGAGACAGTCAGAGGCATCCCCTATACTGTAGAGATATAGCTAAGGTCATCTTGGTTGACTAGGTTATTGTAAAACTCTGGACATAGGGTCGTATTCACAGGATGGGTGCAGAAGACAAGCTGGTCAAGTTGATAGAAATTGATGACGTCCATAGCTACCGGACAGTGCTGAGTAAAAAATTGCCTATTTAAGAAACTTGTTTTGATAGGTTTGTAGGTCGTCCGACCGAACTTGTTAAATATTTCTAAGGTCGGAAACCTAGGGTCAGGGCTAGGCTCAGTCCCAGGGTTGAGTTGATTAGCATGACGTTTTCTAAAATAATAAGAAAAATGCATTTAAGAAGAAGAAAACCAAAAAAAATTAATTATAAATGCATAAACATGATACCGGTGAGCCATGGTTGATGTTGGACGTTCGAGTGCACGAGAAGGGCTTTCGGGTGCCTTGGGAGGAGGAGAGTTAGGGAGGAGGTTTGTTTTTGGGATGGCAAATGAATGGGGAATGGGTGGCCTTATATAGGGGTTGGCCGGGCGCCCGGGAGGTCTCGGGCGCCTGATTCAGGTGTCAGCTGTCTTTGGCAGCATTTGTTGCCTTGACCGTTGGCCTTGGGGGCGCCCGTGAAGACCCGGGCGCCTATAGTCAGCTGTCACTTGTGGCAGCTTTTGCTGCCTTGAATGGAGATAAAGATACCGGGCGCCCGTGATGTTCCGGGTGCCTGGATTGGTCTGTTGACCAATTTTTGACCACGTTTGACTAATAATTAATTTATCCAAGGGTTTATAAAATTCACAAAAATGTTAGATCCTAGATGTCCCACCCAATTTAGTGTTATCAATCACGTTATCCTTATGGGTTTTGTGAGACAGGTTTTGACAGAAGTAAAGATTTTATTTTGAAAAACATGATTAATTTTGAACAGTTGAATTAATTTTAAAAACAGTTTAATTGAATTTTAATTTTATTTTTAAAAGTGGTTGAATCTAAGATTAATTGAAATTTATGTTAGATTCAAATCTGACAATAGTAAAGTGAATTTGGATTTTAATAATCGGCTTCTAGGTCTTGGCGAGGCACTAGGCTTCTTTGGCCGTAGCCTTATTAGATCATCAACCCTTTCCTTGACAAAACCTTTTATTGAAAAATCATCTTCAAGTTACTCCTTGAGAGATTTTGGTCTAACTAGTTTGGGTCTTGGATCGGTAGTTTCGGCTAGTTCCGCCAAAATGGCTTCCCTAACGTAGTATCATCTCACCTCCACCAAATACTATGTTATTCAAATTTCAATTAAATCATTTCAGTCCTTAGTCTAACCAGTCCTAAGTCTAAACATAATAAATTGGAGAAATAAATAAGCAATCAAACATGAAATTAATGCTAAAGAATAAAAGCAATTTATCTAATTATGAAAATCGTTTTTAAATTGGCTCCCCTTGGACTAAAGCCACGATAATGATTAGGCAAGATGCGAATCTTGTCCTTGGGGATCCAATATTGGTTTGGTCTAGCTTGATTGCTCAAGCACAATTTAGGTATCCATGCTTGAACTTTGGGTCTAGATTGGTTCATTACAACATAGTAGGACCGTTGTCTCGACTTGGTTCGATACCCTAACCCAGATCGATTTAGAATAGACTTCTGTTTTCCAAGGATCATGTCAAGACCCTTGGAACCCGAAGTAAATCGTTCTAAAGCCGTTCTAAGGTCCTTTCCTTGAGTTTTCAAGGAGGAGTTCTCTTTCTCAAACTTTTCAACTTGAGTAGAGGTTCCTTCTTGAACCTTCTCGGTCAAAGATCTAAAATCAGCTTCCTCTTTCAGGAGTTTTACTTCCTGTCGGAGGGACTCGACTCGGATTTTGGCATTCACCAAGTTACGAGATAAGTAAGCTATTAACTTTGATAATTCAATTTTAGAATAACCACTTATCGTTAATTTGTCGTTCTCCGAAATTGTGAGCCTTCCGTCGTCCGACTCCGATTCCGATCTGGTGTTGATGTGTTCCGAAGCGGTCAAGGAGAGAAGGTTTGACTATGGGACCTCATCTTCTTCTTCGGAGGAAGATATATTCATCCCACGTGGCTTGAAGAGTCTTCTTCCTTCGAGTCTTCTTGGCTACCTTTAGATTGGGACATTCTGATTTGTAGTGTCCCTTCTTGTTGCATTCGTAGCAGGTCACATTTGGTTTGGACTTTGTAGTTGAAGGTTCAGCTGGATCGTCCTTTCTTCGGCTGACTTTCCTTCTGTTGGTCTGATGCTTCAGCTCCTTGTAGTAGTCCCGGGCTAGCCAAACCAACTTGGGTCGATCCCCTTCACTATCTTCTGAGTCTGAGTCTGAGTCAGACTCGGGTGCAGGTTGATGCTTTTTCTTGGCTACCTTTCCTTGGGTCTTACCCGCAAGAAAAGCAATACCTTTCTCGGCCAAAGTACAGTTAGTCTGTTCATGTAATTCTAATTCTGAAAACAATTCATCTAATTTAATTTTAGAAAGTGTTGGGACCGGGTGCATGTTGACATGGATACGGGTTCGTAATTTTAAAATTTAATTACGTACAACGGAAGATTTAGCATAAATAATTTCTCAAATTATTTTAACCACGTATCTAGCATGCAACCTTATGTTGTGTAGACATGATCATAAATTAAAATTTTGCAGAAAGTAAACTAATTTACTTGATACCTCGCGTGACTTGAAGTAATGGACGAGATCCAACCGTAGCGTCCCTTGGAAGCTCCGCCTCTATTCGCATCCACGCCGAGTTCTCTTCGGTATGACTTCGCAAAGCCACGAGTTTCGTGCCGACAAGAACTACTAGATTCTCCAAAGGCACGACAATAATATCAAGAGAGAGAGATGAAAGCTAACCACCAAACGAAGAACGGAATCTGTATTCCGGGAGGAAGGAAGGAGTCGCGATCCGCTTCTTCTTCTTCTTCGGCTTCTTCTTGGTGGAGGTGGCTCACGGCAACAAGATGCCCTTCTAGGGCCGGCACCCACTTGAGGAGGGAGAGGGAGAGAAGGAGAGGAAAAGAGGCTAGGCAAGAATCCTTGATCACTTGAATTGATTTCTAAGCCTTTCCTATGCACCTTTATATATTAGCCTCTTTATCGCCAAGTCTCCTTTTTAACGGAATTAATTTTTCATAAGAAATTTATCTTATAAATTTTTCTATGAATTATTCCGTTATGCCAAGTTTTTATTATAATTTAATTTATAATAAAAACAACCATGCATGTCTCCCCTTTTATTATGGAATAAAATTTTACAAGAAATTTGTTATATAAATTTTTCTTATCATGGAAAAATCAATTCATAATTGATTTTATAAAATAAAATAAACCAATTCATGGTTCATTTTAATTTCCATAAAAAAGAATAAATTTCTATAATTTCTTTATATAAATTTTTTCATATAAATTTCTTTATCCATAATTTTATAAAACAAATCAAGCTCGATTTTTTTTATAATTTAAACCAAAAACTTGGTTCTCCCTTTTATTGTGGCCGACCAAAACAAAGAGGGTGGAGACCCTCTTTGGCCGGCCAAATCCAAATCATCTCCTTGCGAATTAAACTCATTTAATTCGCCCAATAAGCCTTCAAAAGACTTAGCCATTTTAAGCTTCCGATGCGTCTCTGATAAATTCAGATTCGACTTATCTCTCTTGATCGGAAAATCCAATTTTCAACTCGTTTTAAATCTCTCGGATTACTCGTAGTGCGTGTGACTAAATAGGCTTTCGATTTATGTTGGCCGTCTATAATCAATCAATTGTAGAACGATCATGAGTGGCACCTAGTAGTACATCATAACCCCCAATTAGTCGAAAGATCAACGGTTGACCTCAGAAATAATTCTGAAACCCTTCAGCAGCTTTAATGAGTCGTGCCTCATTCCCTTCACCATCTTATACCCACTTGGTTCAGGACACGTTCTATGTGTGTCAGTCCCCACTAGGCTGACTACGTCACACCTAGCCCAAGTAATGTCTTTCTCGTCCAACGAATTCTAATTACTCTCACGTTTCTGAGATATTAATACTCAGATCATGTGATGCTCTGGCCAGAGGCTTTGAGTAATAATCCGACGATAGGCCTTGGGTATACATCTCCTCACAAGGAGTGGTGAATCCTTTGTAGGCTGTTCAAACATCTTCGGGCACTTCGGCTTATACCCAATCATCCTGGGTCCACACTTCCTTGGATATGCTTGCTTAAGATGTCAAAGTATAAGTCTTCATGACCAAGATGACTTGAACACCGCAAGTCAAAG
>JAGFNQ010009144.1:0-22629 GCA_024364735.1 Boesenbergia rotunda | reverse complement strand
AGATGCTAAGAGCAAGGGTGTGCTGGTTTTCTTGCACACATAGTGGACTCAGAAGCAAAGAAGAACTCAAGCAGGAGGATGTACGAGTAGTCTGCGAATATCCAGAAGTGTTCCCAGAAGAATTACCTGGACTACCTCCCAACAGAGAAGTGGAATTCGAGATCGAGCTGGTGCCCGGTACCGGTCCGGTCTCGAAGGCCCCATATCGTATGTCTCTAGCAGAGTTGAAGGAATTACAAGAGCAACTCCAGGAGCTACTAGACAAGGGCTTCATTCGCCCGAGTCATTCACCCTGGGGAGCTCCTGTACTTTTCGTGAAGAAGAAGGATGGGTCTATGCGTCTGTGCATAGACTACAGAGCTCTGAACTACAGAGCTCTGAACAAGGTAACCATCAAGAACAAGTACCCCCTTCCTAGAATAGATGATTTATTTGATCAACTCAAAGGGGCTACAGTGTTCTCGAAGATAGATCTGCGTTCTGGGTATCATCAGCTAAAGGTTAAAGAAAGTGACATCCCCAGGACGGCCTTCAGGACAAGATACGGCCACTATGAATTCGTAGTGATGCCTTTTGGAGTAACCAATGCTCCAGCAGTCTTCATGGAGCTGATGAACCACATCTTCAGGGAGTATCTCGATAAATTCATCATTGTATTTATTGATGATATTCTCATATACTCGCAAACTCCAGAGGACCATGCTACACACTTGAGGATAGTGCTGCAGATCCTTCAGCAGGAGATGCTCTATGCAAAATTCTCAAAGTGTGAGTTTTGGCTAGATCAGGTGACCTTCCTAGGTCACATTGTATCCAAAGAAGGCATTCAAGTTGATCCAGCCAAGATAGAAGCAGTCAGCAACTGGTGTAGACCCAAGAATGTCAGTGAAATCAGAAGCTTCTTAGGCCTGGCAGGATATTATAGAAAATTTGTGGAGGACTTTTCCAGAATAGCCTCTCCACTCACAGCCTTGACCAGAAAGAACAAGAAGTTTGAATGGTCAGATAAATGCGAGCACAGTTTCCTAGAACTGAAGAAAAGATTGACTAGTGCTCCCATCCTGATTGTTCCAGAGAGTGACAAGGCCTTTGACATCTACAGTGATGCATCCAAGATGGGCCTTGGAGCTGTCCTCATGCAAGACGGTAAAGTAATAGCATATGCCTCCAGACAGCTCAAGGACTACGAGAAGAATTATCCTACGCACGACCTTGAGCTAGCAGCTGTGGTCTTTGCACTGAAGCTCTGGAGACACTACCTGTATGGAGTGCGGTGCAGAATCTTCACAGACCATCAAAGTTTGAAGTACTACTTCACTCAGAAGGACCTGAATATGAGGCAGCGCAGGTGGCTAGAGTTGGTCAAAGATTATGACTGTGAAATCCTCTACCACCCAGGTAAAGCTAATAAAGTGGCAGATGCACTGAGCAGGAAATCCTGTGCAGCACTGATGTCCTTATCATCACTGTCTCTACCACTTCAGAAAGAGATAAAGGATTTTGGGGTTGAGGTAATAATTGGGCAACTTTCTGCATTGACTCTAGAGTCAGCCCTACTTGTCGATATACAAAGAAAGCAAGGTCAAGACCCAGAGATCCAGAAGATCAAGCAGGAGATCCAAGGGGCAGAAAAGTCAGAGTTTCGAGTATCAGATAGTGACATACTCTATCTTGGAGACCGCCTTTGCGTCCCCAATGATGAGGAACTAAGAAAGAATATTCTAGAAGAGGCCCACAGTACCCCTTACTCTATGCATCCTGGTTCTACCAAGATGTACCAAGATTTAAAGAAGAGGTTCTGGTGGTCTGGACTCAAGCGAGACGTGGCCAGATATATCAGTACCTGCTTGACCTGCCAGAGGGTCAAAGCAGAACACCAGAGACCAGGAGGAGTTCTACAGCCACTTCCCATTCCAGAGTGGAAGTGGGAAGAAATATCCATGGACTTTATCACAGGTCTTCCAAGAACCACCCATGGAGGTGATAGTGGACAGATTGACCAAGTCTGCCCACTTCCTAGCCATCAAGTTATCGCATTCGGTAGAACAGTTAGCACAGCTGTACGTGAAAGAAGTAATCAGGCTTCACGGAGTTCCGAAGTCGATCGTTTCTGACAGAGATGGGCGGTTCATCTCCCATTTTTGGAGGTGTGTTCAGGACGCCCTAGGCACCAGACTTCAGTTCAGCACAGCTTTCCATCCCCAGACAGATGGACAAACAGAGAGAGTAAATCAGATTTTAGAAGACATGCTCAGGGCTTGTGCATTGGACTTTAAAGGCAGTTGGTGCAAATTTCTGTGCTTAGCTGAGTTTGCCTACAACAATAGCTATCAGGCCACCATCAGGATGGCACCTTATGAGGCATTATATGGCAGGAAATGTAGATCACCCATATGTTGGCAAGAAGCTGGTGAGAAGAAAGAGATGGAGTCAGGACTAGACAGCCAGACTGAGCTTATAGATGAGACCACTCAGGCTATCCAGACGATCCGCCAGAGGATTGAGACTGCCCAGAGTAGACAGAAAAGTTATGCTGACACACGCCGTAGGCCACTTGAATTCCAAGTTGGAGATTCAGTATTTCTCAAGGTCGCTCCCATGAAGGGAGTGGGGAGATTTGGTAAAAAGGGTAAGCTAAGTCCTCGCTACATAGGACCCTACAAGATCATAAAGAGGGTTGGAAAGGTAGCATATGAGCTGGACTTACCAGAGGATATGTCAGCTATCCACAGTACATTTCATGTCTCTATGCTAAAGAAGTGTATTCACGACCCTAGCCAAGTGATTCAGCCTCAGTCAGTACAGATCCAAGAAGATCTTAGTTATGAGAGCAGACCGACACAGATAGTGGACAAGGCAGTTAAAAGATTAAGAAACAAAGAAGTGCCACTAGTGAAGGTCATCTGGCAGAATCAAAAGCATGAAGAGGCTACTTGGGAACGTGAGGACAGCATGAGAGAGAGATATCCAGAATTATTCTAAGTTCGAGGACGAACTTTTCATAAGGTATGGGGGATTGTAACGCCCCAAAATTCCCATTTTTAGTTCTTAAAGTCCTTAGAATTATTTAAAAATGGTTTAGAAATATTCTAGATATTTTTAGGGATTTTTAGAATATTTTTATGGAATTTTCCGAGTCCGTTTAATATTTTAAAAAGGAAGAAAAAAAAGAAAGGGAGAAAAAAATCGTTAAGGGCAGCAGGGGGTTCGAACCCGCGACCAGCAGGAGACCAGGCAAGCGCGCGACCAGCCAGGCTAGGGTATCAAGCACAACAAAGGGTGGAGAGACATATATTTAAGGTGTGGTTAGGTCGATCCGCCCCCATAAGTATAAATAGATAAGTTAAGAGAGGAAATTAGAATTTTGGGTTTCTCTTCCTCACCCTAGCCGCGCGAAACAGCCTCTTCCTCTCACGCACGCACGCCCAAGCCCTTCTCCTCTCTTCCAAGGGGCGCCGGCCAAGGAGGGATCAAAGAAAGCGGAGCGTTGTATTCGTCTCGACGAGGAGAACGCGTAGGCGCGAAGAATTCTCCGAGATCTCAAGTTTCTCCCGAGTCCTAGACGTCAATCTTGGTTGTAAGTCCAAGATATCAATGTAAGTACTGCTCACCTGCAGTAAGAGGCGGTTTTTCCGCGAGAATTTCCTTTAAAAGTTTTAAAGAGATAGTTTCTTTAGTTTATGATTTTTGGCATGTGATATTAGTTCATTATATGTTTGTATAAGTTGATTAAGCACCCTATATGAGATTAGGGCTAAGAAAAGTTATGAGAAAAGAAAAGAGAAGATAAAGATAAGAAAAGAAAAGGCCAAGGCCTTAAGAAATCCCCAAAAGTCAAGACTTAGGGATTTTAGCACGCAAGGTGCTCGAGAAAATGCCAAGGCATTTACAGATAAGAAAGAAAAGAAAGAAAAGCTATTTTATTTTCTAAGGCCAGTACCCGGCGTCCAAGGGCGTCGTTAAAGAAATCCAGGTGTCCAATTCCAAGGTCTTGGCCCTGGTAGACCAAGGTCTGCTCTATTAGGATTGGTGGCTCGCTACCCCAACCTTTTAGGGAACGCGCATATGAGATGGTACTTACGTCTTCAGTGGATCCAAGTGATTATTATTTTCAAGTATATGCTTTAGCAAAGTTTCTAAAGTTTAAAGAGTTTTCAAAAAGTTAAAGAATAGCTAAAGTTTCAAGTTGAGCCAAGAAAAGTAAATTGAGATTTATTAATGCTTGAGTATGCATGTTTTGAGTTATACATGTTCTTAGTTTTCTTTCAAGCATATAAGTATCTCATATGATTTTCATATTGTTCAAGAAGCATGTTTGCACATTTCGAGATTTTGTGAGCTAGATAGTACTTACTAAGCTTTTTGCTTACTAGTTGCATTTCCTCTTACTGCAGATAAAGGTAAAGGCAAGCAATTCTGAAGGAAGGCGACGAGGCGGTGCTGAGTAAAGTGTGTGTGGTGGCTGATTTTGGAGAGATCTTTGAGACGAGACAATTTAGTTATTTGAATTACAATGTTATAGTTTATTCAAATTTCAAGTCCTTGCTTTATGGAGTTTAGCGAACATTTAAGCTTTGAATAGTTTTACATGCTCAATTTCTTAGGGTGAAGATTCCATGTCATTTCATTTAGCATATATATCCTTATGATGGCATTGGATGAGTAGAAGTGTGAGTAGTTGGAAATATTGATACTTTGTTAGAAATATAGATGCATGTGCCAAGATAGTATTAATTTCTCTTTGAATCAAGTTTTATTGCTTAAATATGTTTAGAAGAGTTGCATTCACATTTCATAATGCTTTAGCAAGGTTATAGAACATGTATTTGGTGTTATGAATGCATAGGAGTCAAGATTGGTACACACTCTATTGTTAAAGTTCATATAACCTTGAATAGCTTATTTTCTTCCGCAAAAGTCCTAGTTACAAGTTTATGGATTCATTTTGATTGGCTAAATTGATTGGAAAACTGACCTAGAGTATAGAAATGGTGTCATGATTCTATTTGGCTCGAAAGTATAGGTTTGGTGGAGTTTTGAAGCAAGTGCCGAAATCTGAAAATTCTATTTTCAGGCCTATCAGTCGACTGATACAGTATCAGTCGACTGATACCCGAAAGTGGAGTTGGGCAAGGCAAGTTTCAATAAGTTTCATCTTAGGAGTTTTTGAGGAAGAAAGTGTGACATGGTATCATGCATGACTATTAGAGTTAGTATATCATAGATAGATTTAAATTGAGAAGAAAAAAAAAAGATTTCCGCACTCTTTAGTCGTGCATTAGAGATGAGAAGTAGACAGAAGTAACGATCCGTCTAAGGCAGAGAAGGCGGGTCGCTACAATGAAGGAGTAGTAGAAGAAGAAGAGATGAACTCTCTTCACAAGCCAATCCAAACCACAACTCTCCTTCTTTATTTCTCCTTGCCACCGGCCAACTTCAAACTCCAAGAAGTGCTGCCGGCGACCACTTCTCCAACTCCTAACTTGTGCATGCCCTTAGGGGAGGAAAGGAGAAGGGAACCAAGGGAGGAGGAAGAAACCAAAGACCTTCCTCAACCTTCACTGAACCCCTTCTTCCACCTTGTGCTGACACCACAAGTTTAACCTAGGAGAGAGAAGATGAGAGATAGAGAGAGAGACTCTAGGGTTCTCTTGGATGGTATGCCTTGGCCTCATGACACCATGGGATATATATAGGGCTATAATAGGGACCATGATGAGGAGTTGGTTATGTTAGGATGTATACTAAAAGCCTTGCTTTTTCTATAGGAGCATCTACATTTTGAAAGAGAATCATAAAATCACAGGTTGCATGTTTATAATAGTATATGCACAAAAGTTTGATACTTTGCAATGTAGATATCATGGTGCGTGGTGACACATAGAAGATCATGTTATCAGTCCCTTGTAGAGTATAAGTATAGGCTCACAACCGAGATAGAGTTGGACAAACCATCGGGATGGTTGTAGTGTAATTAGGTGTGGTTTGTCTTAACCATATAATTACACTAGTGCACTTTGTGTATATTGAGCAGGACCAAAATAGAGGTGATCCAATTTATACTGACTTTATAATTGGATCAGACCTCGGTTGTATTATGGAGTACATGCTCTAAATCCCAATATAATAACGGGCACATGTACTTAATTATTATTTCTTTGATTTACAAATGAGCGAGATTTATTCTGCTAAATCGATAGGCCCGGTAAGTTGGAAAATAATATTATTTACATGGTGTGCCATTGATTATCGCGAAATTTATGTTCTGGTGAGTCGGGATGATGATGCCCCCTTGATAAGCTCATAAGGTTCATCATGTTAAATCTTGCAAGTGGACTATGATCCTTCATGATGATAAAGATGAGTGGTACTAGTCAAGGAGTTAGAGGTTGATTAATTAAAATTATCAGTAATTTAAATTAATTAACGGGAATTCGATATCTTAAATACAGGGATATGGATGTGCTCATAATAGGTGGAGCCCATATGAAAATATGGGGGTTGGTGAGGAAGTTCAATGGGGATCCTTTAGTGGAATAGATCCTCATTAATGGATTGGATTTGGATCCATTAGCGGGCCAAGACCCAACTCCTCCTCATGGTCCCTATCGTAGCCCTATATATACCCCATGGGAGTCATGATACCAAGGCTAATTAATCTAGAATTAATCCAATTAATTCAAAACCCTAAACCTCTCTCTCCTCCTCCTTTCTTCTCTCCCACCTCTCTCCTAGGGCAAACCCGGCGGTAGAAGAAAAAGGAGATTTCTTCCTCCTCTCTTCTTCTCTTCTGATCCATCTTGTTGCCAGCAACCACTAGCCAATGAAGGAGCTTTCCTCTCCCTTTTGTGGTGTGCAGCGAGTAGGGAGGAGGTGCGGTTTGCCGGCGTAAGGGAGAAGGTTGGCGCCGACGGTGGAGGTGAGGAAAGCCATTGATTTTCTTCACTTTTCTTCATCCCTCTCCCTTCTTCTTTGCTCTCAATACTTGTTGGACAAGGAGAGGCATCCTCCTCCTTAGTGGCACAGCGGAAGCATAGGAGAAGAAGGGTGGCTGGCGGTGGAGTGGTCTTTCCTTTTGTGGTGGTTGTCGTCGGCGCAAAAGGAGGTGGTGGAGTCGGCTTCTTTCTCGTGTGGTTGCTGCCGTGGGATAGGAAGAAGAAGGAGAGGTTGGCTAGGGTGTAGGTGAGGGAGAAGAGCTCTTCTTCCCACTTCATCTTCTTCTTCCTTGAAAGGGTGGCCGGCGCAAACCTAACCCTAGGGTTTGTTGGTACAAAGTAAGGAAGAAGAAAGGAGGATTAATTGGCGGGCCTTGGTGATTCCGAGTCTTGGTAGATCATCGCCCACACGACGTCTAAGAAGGGAGGGTCATACGGTAGAAGATTACGAGGTAAAAGATGAGGTATATCTCTCTTTGGCTCCCTCTTTATTTTCTCTATTATTTCATGTGATATTCTTGTCATCGCATGTGTGTTATTGACTAATTATCATGTTTTAATTATTGTTAATTAATGTTGATAATTAATCATGTCATGGACCTCAAAGATAAACACAAAAATCGGCGATCCGCTCGTCGTCTTTTTCACAGTCAATCGGTTAGGCGAGTTACAAGGCTTGATCTTTGAGATTGGCTAAGTTGTAACTCAAATTGATTGATACGATGACGAGACGGTCGTTTGAGGGATAGGTCTCCATTCGGGTTAAATTTTAATCCGTAAACATGGAGAGGTCTCTCATGGACGACCCCGTGTTCGCTTAAGAAACCCGCCGAGCTATTCCTATCAATTGGTATCAGAGCTGAGGTTTCTGGTTTTGTGTGTTTAGGATTCGGTTACTTTTTGCACATTATCATATATTTTATTTTTGCTGGATAATATTTGGATGTGCGTAGGCTAACTCTTTGTTGCAGGCACTAAATTCCAACTATTTGACATTAATAATGGTTATATGTGATTGATTGTGTATTTTTGTAATTAATTGAATCCTCAGGGTTGACGAGGCTAGATAGGTATTTAATTTTTATAATTAAATACATCACATGTTTAGCCGAGCTTTTATTTCCTTGGCTGCCGGTAGAGCTTGGAGTTCTTCTCTCCATGGCCGGCGGCAGTCCAAGGAGGTGTTGTTTTTTCCTTGGCCGCCGACAGAGCTTGGAGTTCTTCTCTCCATGGCCGGCGACAACCCAAGGAGGTGATGGCCAGTGGAAGTCCACGCCGGCAGAGCTTGGAGTTCTTCTCTCCATGGTCGGTGGCAGCCCAAGGAGGTGCTGTTTTTCCTTGGCCGTCGACAGAGCTTGGAGCTCTTCTCTCCATGGCCGGTGGCAGCCCAAGGAGGTGATGGCAGGTGGCAGTCCATGGAGGTGCTGTTCTCTTAGACTGGCGGCAACAGGAGGAGGAGAGGAAGGTGTTCGGCTAGGTCAAGCAAGAAGGGGGATTTCTCTCTTCCTTGTTGGGCATGTGACACCATGAAGAGAGGCTAGGGTTGCACAAACAAGGAGATACTTCTTCTTGTGGATGGCGCAAGCGAAAGTGAGAAGAAAGGTGGTCTTGGTGATTTCGATTCTTGGTAGATCGTCATCCACACGACGTCCAAGAGGGGAGGGTCATGCAATAGAAGATCGCGAGGTAACGAGAGGTATAACCTTCTCTTACGACTCTTTGATTTCTATCATTTCATGTGGTATAATTAATTATCTTGATCACTAATTATTTGTTAATTAATTATGATAATTAATTATGTTGGACCCTGATAATAAACACAAAAATCGGTGATCCGCTCATCGTCTTTTTCGCGACTAATTAGTTAGGTGAGTTACAAGGGTTGAACATCATGTTTGGCCAAGTTGTAACTCGAATCAATTAGTACGACGACGAGATTGCCGTATGGGAGATAGGTTTCCATTCGGATTAAATTTTTTAATCCGTAGGCATGGAGAGGTTTCCCATGGATGACCCGGTATTCGCATAGGAAACCCGCCAAGCTATTCCAACAATTGGTATCATAATTGAGGTTTCCACTTTTATGTGTTTGGATTCGATTACATTTTACACTTTATCATGTATTTTATTTTTGCCAGATAATAGTAAGATGTGTGTAGGCTAACTCTTTGGTTGCAGGCACGAGATTCCAACTATTATGGCTTAAATAATGTGTGTATGTGATTGGTTGTGCATGGTTGTAATTATTTGAATCCTCGGGGTTGACGAGGCTAAATTAGTATTTAATTTTTGTAATTAAATATGACACTTGTTTAGCCGCGCTTTTTATTTACTTTCGATCTAGATTTTATGTACACTCCTATGTGGAGTATAGGATCGATGGATGTAAATAAATAGCTTTTCATCTCGGCTCGGAGATCCCTTCAATAGTAGCTTGCGCATGGTGTAGAGAGGAGCGGACGAGGTGGTGACATGACTGGATGCACATTGGAAACGAAAGTCATGATAGTTGGAAAAATTTAGAATTTTTCTTGTTTATTATTTTAGTTTATGTGCTTGTCGAGTGTGCATGAAAATTACTCATTATAAATAACTAAGTGGGAGAGGGACCCTAAGGGTCCCGCGACTTCCATTATTAATTTGACAAGTGATGTGAACAAACCTGCACGTCGGCTCTGAGTGCCTTCCTTCCCATCAGATGGGCTTGTTCTGTGGATTACTAGGTCAGACATGATTATAGAAAATTATTTAGGAGCGTGTGATTTTCCCCATCGGACAACACATAATCCGAGATAATTTTCTTAGTATCGTGTAATGGTAAACACTTAGATGTAAATAACACTATCCCCCATCGGAGTCACTGCTATTATTTGTAGGGTCGAAGTGGACCAACTATTAATTTTATTTGTCAAAAAGTTAGGTTGACAAGATAATAAAATTAATGGATAAAACCTTTTCTTACAAATGTAGAATTCGTATACGTCCACACTATTGTGGCTTGCAAAATTCTCGGTGTTTTGAGGTGTTGGTTGATTTCAAATTTATTATTTTGAGGAATCAATATTTTTTGAAATCTAAAGTTGTGATTGTTGTGATTCTCAGGGATTTTCAAAATGACCTTTAACCCACTAGCTGTGATACTTAAGGAAAACAAACTTACGGGCCTTAATTACAAAGGTTGGAAACGAAACATGGACATTGTCTTGATTGCGGAGGAGTACAATTTTGTACTCTTTAAGGTCTATTCCCCTAAGCCTAGATATGATTCTAGTGAAGACGAGAAAGAGAGTTATAGGGAGCGGATAAAGGCAAATGAGATGGCACGGTATTACATTTTAGCTACCAAGTCAAATGTATTGCAACATCAGCATCAGGTCTTTGCTACTGCTTATAACATGATGTTCATTCTCAGGGAACTCTTCAGATATCAGAATTGGGTTACTAAGCGATCTTATGGCTTAGTCATTGTAACATGTTTAGCGGTGTTATCTACCGGTACCTGGTGTGTAGTTACGGGAGCCACTGATCATCTCTGTAATTCTTTGCAAGGGTTCCAAGAAACCCGACGACTAGCTGAGGAAGAGATCACTGTCTGCATGGGCAATGCTACGGAGGTGGCGGCTATTGCAGTAGGAGATATTTATTTTTCTTTTGATAGAAAAATAAAGTTTTGGTTTTGAGAAGATTACTTTTATGTACCTATTTTAGAAAGAACTCCATTTCAGTTCCTGAAATAATAAAGGATGGATATTTTATTACTTTTTGTTATAAAAAAAGGGAAATAAAAATATTATATATTCAGGTACATTGATAGGCAATTTGTATATTTTAGAACCAAAATATGTCATGATGCAAATAAAAGTTAATAGCTCATCATCTAACCAAAATAAGAGAAAGGAATCTTCCGAGATGAACCAAACATATCTTTGGCATCTAAGGCTTGGTCATATTAACCTTAGTATGATTCAAAGATTGACAGTCGATGGGCCCTTGGGTCCATTGGTGGTGGAAGACTTCCCAACTTATGAATCTTGCTTGGAAGGTAGGATGACCAAGAGGCCTTTCAAAGCCAAGGGGTATAGAGCCAAAGAAGTGTTAGAGTTAATTCATTCTGATTTGTGTGGACCTATGACTATCCAGGCTAGAGGTGACTTTGAATACTTCGTCTCTTTCATAGACGATTATTCAAGGTATGGGTAGATTTATTTAATGCGCCGCAAGTATGAATGCTTTGATGAGATCAAAGAATTCAAGGCTGATGTGGAGAAACATCAAGGTAAAAGTATCAAGACACTACGATCGAATCGTGGTGGCGAGTACCTCTTGGGAGAGTTTAGGACTTACTTATCAGAGGCTGGGATCCAATCCTAATTGTCTACACCTGGTACGTCCCAACAAAACGGTGTAGCAGAGTGAATGAATAGGACTCTTATGGAGATGGTTAGATAGATGATGAGTTACTCCGAGTTGCCGGATTCATTCTGGAGATATGCTCTGGAAATGGCAGTGTACATACTAAACTTGGTACCATCTAAGTCAGTACCCTCTCCCACAGAATTGTGGACTGGGCGAAAGCTTAGTTTGAGACATATTTCGATTTGGGGTAATCCAGCACATGTGCTGAAGGGAGATACTGATAAGTTGGAATCTCGTATAGAAGTGTGCTTGTTCGTAGACTATCCTAGATGAACAAAAGGTGGTCTATTCTATAATCCTAAGAATCATAGGGTAATCGTCAGCACGAATGCTCGATTCATAGAGGAAGACTATGTGATGAACCACAAGCCCATGAGTAAAATTATTCTTGAGGAATTAAGAGGGGGCGTTCCGACCTTAGTACCAACAGTACAAGAGGATATACCACAAGTCACTTCACCGCGTGTCACAGAAGATACACAGGTGGTACCTCGTCATAGTGGGAGGGTTGTTAATCAACCTGAAAGATTCATGTTCTTAGGAGAGTTTTCGGACTTGGTCCCTAGCGAACATGAACCTGATCTTTGGATCTATGACGAGGAACATCCACTTTGATGGGATAATTCAGTCATATGGATTTGTTCAAAGACCGTATGAGATTTGTGTATATAAGAGATGTGACGGAAACGAAGTGGTATTCTTGTACTATACGTAGATGATATTTTGCTCATTGGCAACAATATCAAAGTATTATCAGACGTAAGGGTCTGGTTGTCTAAACAATTTGATATGAAGGACTTGGGAGAAACGGGACACATCCTTGGGATTAAAGTTCTAAGGGATCGCTAGAAAACGATGTTGTGCTTATCCCATGCTTCATACATAGACAACCCTAGCTCGTTTAAGCATGGAAAACTCCAAGAAAGATTTTCTACCTTTCAGACATGGAGTTCCTCTATCTGAGGAGATGTGTCCTAAAACATCAAAGGAGATAGAGGAGATGAAGGTGGCTTCTTATGCTTCGGCTGTAGGAACCCTCATGTATGCTATGTTATATACGAGACCAGATATCTACTTTGCCGTGGGCATGGTTAGCAGATATCAGATTGTTGGGACCTTGGTGTTTAGCTAGAGAGGGGGGGATAGCTTCTTTTTTATTTTGTCTACAATAATGTTAGCTAAAGCACAAGAACAAAATCAATCAACAAAAGAAACAATGCTAACTCCCTGATTTACTTGGTATCCACCTCCGAGAGGTGACTAATCCAAGGATCCACACAACGCAAGCAAGCTTCACTATGATCTTCTCCTTGAAGGTGGAGAAACCTTCACAAGATGCTTTCTTCCTATTTTACAAGATGGAATTTAGAGTGTGAGGAAGAGAGTAAGCTAAGGAGACTTTGAGCACTTAGAACAGGATCTTACACTTAAGAACCACAACCCTATTCTGCTCCAAAGCCTCCCCTTAAATAGAGGAGAGAATTGTTCCTTAAACAATTTAGTCCCTTACACCAGTCGACTGCTCCAAGGGGCAGTCGACTGATGCCTAGCCAACGACAAGCCTAACAGTTATATTTTTAAACAGACCAGTCGACTGGTGCCTGGACCAGTCGACTGATCTTTTTGTGAGTTTCAGTTCTGCGCTAGTGATAGATTCCATTTTATTGATCATTTGAGTTGCTTAAATCCCTGTTTGATCTATGTTTTTATTGCCAAAATTGTGAAATTGCCTAGGTTTTAGAATTTATTCATATTTTGGACTTAAATGCAAAATTACACATATTTGAGTTAATTGGCCACTAAATTCTTGATTTATTTTTGTAGGCATCAAAGGTTCCGGGACCTAGGGCATATTGGGTCAAACCTGAGTCGGATGTGAACCGGATCGAATTATCAAGCCTACGATTAATCCGGGCCGTCCGATTCAAGAGCGGCTAGATCTGAGCCATCCGGGATGATCTGAAGCAATCCGAGCTAGGGTTAGGGTTGATCAGGCTCTATGATCAAGATCTGAAGGTTTCATCCCAATCAGAGCTAGATCAACCGTTGGATCAAGCAAGGAGGGCTCTAGAGCGTCCAATCACAGATAGAGTTGATCTGGACCATCCGTTGCACATCTGGAGGATCCGAGCTACCACGAGGCAGATCCTGACCCCAGATCATCATCATAAAAGTTTGGCTTAAATCAGAGCAAGATCGGCCGTTGGATTTCCTCAAATCGATCTGAGCCGTCCATTGGTTAATACTTAAGGAAAAATTCCACCGAAGCTTACCCTTGTCGCGTCTTCAGCCCAGCTCCCACTGTTCTTCGCCGTTCTTCATCTTCTCTTCATCGTTTTTGAAAATTTTTGCTTCCATGAAGGCGTGACCACCTCTTCTTCCATTCCAGATCGAGAATCAAGTTTTTGGTGATTTTTGTTTGAAGAATTCTGCTCATTTGCGCTGGAACAGAGAATTTCTTGGGGGTTCCGGCAGTTCTCAGTCCGATCATCCTCTTCTCGACCACAATCCATTTCAAAGCTTCTGAACCACTTGTAGGGGTTCTCAGGTGAGCTCAGAAGTTTTCCATATCATCATCGCAGCCCTCCAATCGAGATGAAGTGAATCGGATGGAAGATTCCATCAAGCGCAGATTTTGTTCAGAAACGACTTCAGAATTGATTGTCCATTGATTTGCTGAGCCTAGGGGTTCGAAGCCGGTTCTTGATTGACAACCAAGAGTTTCTCGAGCTGAGGAAGGGGTTGAGGAATAGTTTAGCTAGTTAATTCCATTGTTTTAGCTGTAGATTTCAGTTTAGTCAAATTCTGTCTTGTTTTCTGCAATTTCCAATTTTCAGCAACTTAGTTTGTAATTCTGAATTGTTTGAGCTTAATTAGGATTTGAATCTTCGAATTAAGTTAACTAGGAACTTGTTTAGTGATAGATTAAGTCAAATTCTAGTTTGCTTTAGCTCAATTTCTTGCGTGCCACTTTCATAACTAGCGTGCCATTCAATTTTCAGCCTTTCTCCATGTGTTTCTGCTGTGATTTGTTTTATTTCTTCAGTCTAAGTAGTTAAGTTACTTGTTAGTGAGTAGTTGCACTTAGTTTCAGCTTGTTTCATATCTTACTTCCTGTGTATCAAGTCACTTCTTGCGTGCCAATTTATTTCTGCCAAACCAAGTTCTGTTCTGGATTTCCAGCTGCTGTTGGAAAGTTTTTGTTAGGTAAACACTAGACAATTTGGCTTAGTTCATCTGGTCTTTCGATCAGTATATCAAGCTGAGTTTGTTTGAGTTTTGAGCCCAAACCTTGTGCTGAAATTCTGAAAATCAAGTTCCCATTTCTGCACTTCCCATTTCTGAATTTTACTTCTCTTCTCAAGTTTGATTTCGATTTCAATTCTCAGTTGTGTGCCATATGCTTTGGATCTAATTGACTCCGAATTTAACTTGTCATTTGTGGAATCTGATTGAGTTGAAATCAATAAGTTGCATTCATCCATTTCGAATCTCTTTGGCAATTGTGGTTTCAAAAAAATTGTAGTTAGTTTGAGTTAACATGTGTAGCTTGTTTAATTTCCGAAAGGCATAAATAGCAATTGCTTTGGGCTTGATTTGCTTCAGATAACTTCCATCACAATTTCGATTTCTTTCCATCAGAGTTTACTGTGCATTTGAGTTTAGCTTTGCTTTCCAAACTTCGGTTACATCCTATAGCTTGACTCAATTTCCATTGGTGGGAGTATCAAGTGCCATCTCTTGCTTAGTTCCATTGTTCATTTTCCTTTATTTTTATTTCATTTTCATTCATAATTGCTATCCAAATTCAATCACTTATTTGAAACCCAAAAACAAAAACGACATATAACTACAAGTTTGAATCAAGCACGACAACTAGCCCCGTGAAAAATACGACCTGCGGCCCCTATATTACATTTTTATACTTTTGAGTTGTAAAAGGGTTTCCAGCTTCATTTATAAATTCTAAATTTGAGACCCACATTCGTGACACATAGTTTGGGGCTATCAAATTTTTGGCGCCGTTGCCGGGGAACTGTTAGTTGATGTATTTGATTTTTGCTTGTGCACTTATTTCATATCATTCTTGACTTACTTTTGTGCTTATTGCTATATCTTTTGATTTGATTTTATCTGTTTTATCTTTTTATCTACTTTTACTGCGATTTGTTTGTTTTTATGACCAGGTCTTTAGGTGCTGAATTAGAAGATTTCGATCCTGAGATTCAGAGGACCTTCAGAGTCAGGAGGAGCCAGGCCATTCTTTCTGAGACTACAGATATTCCTCCTATTCAGATTATCAGCACTCACTCAGGCATTGACATGGCAGACCACCAGAGAACCATGAAGGAGCTCGCAGCACCTGACGCTGCATTTCAGTACTCCAGCATAGCTTATCCAAAGCTGGGGGAAAGTTTTGAGTTAAGATCGGGACTTATCAATTTGTTGCCAAAGTTTTAGGGTTTATCTGGGGAGGATCCAAACAGACACTTGCACGAATTCCACGTGGTGTGCTCTACTATGAAGCCTCAGGGCATTTCTGAAGAAGACATCAAGCTGAGAGCTTTCCCCTTCACATTGACAGGAGTAGCCAAAGACTGGTTCTATTATCTGCCTACAGCACATGTGTCTAGTTGGATCGCTATGAAGAAGGCATTTTTGGAGAAGTATTTCCCAGCTTCCCGCACAGCTATAATCAGAAAAAGTATCTGTGGGATTCAGCAAGTGGTGGGCGAAACACTATATGATTACTGGGAAAGATTTAACAAGTTGTGTTCAAGTTGCCCCCAGCATCAAATAAGTGAGCAATTATTGATTCAATATTTTTATGAGGGACTGCTGCAGATGGATAGAGTCCTGATAGATGCTGCAGCTGGAGGGTGTTGGATCGAGAAAGACCGATAGAGGGGGGGGGGTGAATATCGGAAAATGTTCGGATTTAACAGAAAGAGTAAGTGCGCGGCGGAATAAAAACAAACAACGCAAACACCAAGGTTTTACTTGGTTCGGAGCCTGGGTCGACTCCTACTCCAAGGCCCACGGTCGTTGACCGTTTACTTTGGGCAATTCTATAGTGCGCAAAATGGTTACAAAGTGAGATTACAAAATTACTGTAAATAGAAATATACACTTTGTTTTACCAACTCCCGGTGTAGATCGAGTTTCGGTGCAGTGGGAGGTTGACGGCGCTTCGTTCTTGAGTCGGGAAGTTTTCGGAGTAGAGCGCGGTCGTCAGAGCGTTTGGATGCGTTGAATGAAAGCAGTGTATTGAAGCCTGGGGTCGAGGGCCCTTTATATAGGGCTAGGGGGCGCCCGGGACGTCGGGGCGCCCCCCTACGTGGCAGCCGATCCGTTCTGATCTCGGTCAGTGTCTGATCCCCTTATCTTCGGGATCAGTTTTGACCGGGGCGCCCGCAGCGCTCGGGGTGCCCGCATTGACCGGGTCAAAGATTATCTGCCTGGCTTCGAGGGCTTCTTGGTTCGAGGTATGCGCCAGGGGGCACCCACAGCGCAGGGGGCGCCCGCAGCGCAGGGGCTGCCCGGGAGCACAGGGGCGCCCGACCCAGTGTGTATTCGAACCAGTCTTCTTGTTACTCGTTTTGTATGGCCCTTGGGGGCGCCCGGGACGCTCCGGGCGCCCTACTCAGCAACTGCCTCTCTCCTCTGAGGCTTTCTGAGCTGCAGACACACGTTCCTTCGGTCCTGCATCCAGGGTTAGTCCAAAACAAGATAACATAAAAATTAATTAGATTTATACAGCCTTAGCTGTCTTGGTTCTGACTTTGGTCTCCAAAATGGAGCCCTAGGTCGAACCGACGCCTAATGTTCCCTCAAGGGGAACGCGTCCTCACCTACTCCTCTCGGGAGAATTTACCTGGTGCCAACCGGCTCCTCCAGTTGGACTTTTGCCCGGCAGCCCTTCGCCAGGTCTTGAGTACCAAGCAGCCCTTCGCTTGGTGCCTAGCAGCCCTTCGCTAGGTCTTGAGTACCAAGCAACCCTTCTCTTGGTGCCTAGCAGCCCTTTGCTAGGTCTTTTCTTCTGGCAGCCCTTTGCCAGGGCCTAGCATTCCTTCGCTAGGGTTTGTCCATTCTGGCAGTCCTTCGCCAGAGCCTAGCGGTCCTTCGCTAGGGCTTTTCTTCTGGCTGACATTCCTTTGCCAGTGCCTAGCATTCCTTCGCTAGGGCTTTTCCTATACACTCAAGAAACTTGTCAGACAACAACTAACCCTTAACTTTTGAACCCTTTTGCCAATATCAAAACACAGGTTTGACTTGGGTGCATTCTGCACCAACAATCTCCCCCTTTTTGATATATGGCAACCTAGTTCAAAAAGTTAAGGCAAAAAAATGCTGAAATTGAAATCCTAAGTTAGATTCCCTCCCCCTGGAAGAAATCTCCCCCTAGGTTTTTCAAAAATAGGTGATGTGAGTTAAGTACTTAGAAGATTTCATGTTTTGATAATAAGTTGGGAAATCTCTAAAGTTTTTTGCTAAGTTTTTCGAAAAGATGTTCTAAGTTTGGAAAACTTTGAAAACTTTAGACAAATTTTCAGTTTTAGGAACATTTCACACTTTGGAAAATTTTCAGTTTTGGAAAAATTTCAGACTTAGAAAATTTCAGTTTTTGAAAAAATTTCAGACTTAGAAAATTTTCAGTTTTGGAAAAATTTTAGACTTAGAAAATTTTCAGGTTTGGAAAATTTCAGACTTAGTAAATTTTCAGTTTGGAAAAATTTCAGACTTAAAAAATTTTCAGGTTTGGAAAATTTCAGACTTAGAAAATTTTCAGATTTGGAAAACTTTCAAGCACTATGTTAAGCTTAAACATAATTTCAAAACACATAGTTCAGAGTTGGAAATTTTTAAAGAGAATTTTAAAACCTTTAAGCTTAACAATAATTTTAAGCAAAAACATTAAGTTTCAAAATAATTCAGAGTTTAGAAATAAAAGTAACTTTGATTCACCAATTTTATTTTTTCAGTTCAACTTTTTGAAGAAGACGATGGGAAAAAATTTAAAAAAAATTTTGTTCCCTGTTTCCTTTCCAACTCTCCCCCTTTGACATATATCAAAAATGCAGAAAAAATTTTGCAATAATTAAAGCATTTGCTGTACTGAATCAAACTGGAACCTAAGTCTGGTTAAATCTTTAGGGACGTGTCTAACCCAATTAGCTACTTACCAACTATTATAAACAGTAGTTTTCGCTAGGGTTAGTCAAGTTAAGTGCATTGTTCAAGTTAGATTGTCTAAACTTGATACTTAACTTGATTGCTGTTCAGTTTGTATTTAGTGCCCCAACTACTGCAGATGCACTGACTTAAAGCATCTTGAGTTAAGGCAAAGACCTAAGCATCTCAACCCTTTCTAGGTTATCACTCAAAGTACCCTAAGGTGCTTGTGAGATGCTGGCTTCTAGATCTATAGGTGCATGCAATTCTAGGGTTAGAGCCTAGGCTAAGTCCATTTCGAAGAAAACCCTAGTTTTGAAGGGGGTAGTTTTTAAAATAAAACTAAGTCAAAAGAGATTTTAACATTGATTTTTGAAATAAGTAAAATTAAGTTGAAAATGAAAACTGATTTTGAAATTTAAATAAAACAAAATTCTAGTTTTAGAAAACTTATTTTTGAAATCAAGAAAAAATTGAGTTAAACTATTCTACTGAACACAATCCTAACTAGTGAGTATGAGCTGGTCAACATAAAGTAATGTAGGTACTCAAGGTTCAACACAGTTATATAGTCAAACACAAGTCAACCCTACTGAGTAGGGATAGTCAAATAGGTACAATACTAGGTGAATCTAAGACGAAGGACCGGGATGATCGGAGGAGCCTGGCTGCCAGGATCGAAATAGGGTCATCATCTCATGATACTCTGCCTCTCTGGCCTCCCTCTCAGCTCGAAGTGCGCTCATGTAGCTGTTGTAGTAGCCCAGATTTGTTTCCATTTCTTCAGCGTGATTGGCCTCCACTTCCTCTCGGAGGCTCTGTACGTGGGTCTCTAGCTGAGTCACTCGGTCGTAAAGTGTCGGTCGAGCGGGCTCATCTATGTGCGCTCGGGCTGCTGCTGCTACATCTCCGACGTCGACTTCAACCTCCTCGTCTGAGTCGACTGGTGCTCCGGCCTGCTGTCGTCGCCAACTAAGAACCCCGGTGGCCGACACCTCTAGACCCGCTAAGGAGAAGTTCCTAAATCCGATTTCGTCAAAGTCGGTCATAGTGGTAATTTCAGCCAAGGTTATGTCACGACCGTGGTGATGAAGGAGGGACGTGATGATGTGGCAGTATGGTGTGCGTACTCGTCCCTGGGTCGTGACTCTGGACGCATGCAGAATGGTATGGAACATATGGAGTCCAATGTCTATGTCAAGGTGGTGGACCAGGGCATAAAGAAGGAAAGCATGAAAGGGTCTCATAGTCCCTAGGTCTCGGGTAGAGAGTGGTAGGATACAGCGGACCAGAACTCTATACAAGGCATAGTTCTGGGCCTGAAGTTCAACAGCTAGGAAGCGTCTGTTTGGAGGGAGGTCTGCCCTAAAGAAATAGGAATGAATAGTGTCTAGGGTAATGTCTGAGTAGGGAGGATCAAATGGGGGGTTCCTGGGAGGATAGCAACAGAATGTGGACTGAGAGGGTCGCAGTCCTAGGAAGCGATTTAACAGTGTAGGGGTGATGGTTAAGGGAATGCCTTGGACAGTGGTATGAAACATAAGATTATCTTGTCGAATTATATTATTATAAAATTCTGCACATAGGGTTTCATTTATGGTATGTGTGCAGAAGACAAGATTATCCAATTGATAGAAATTGATGATGTTCATGGTGACAGGGCATGATTGGGTAAAAAAATGCCTATTGAGATAACTCGTTTTAATAGGCTTGTAGACTGTTTGTGCGAACCTATTACATAACTCTAGATTAGGAAATCTAGGGTCGGGGCTAGGTTGGGCACCGGGGTTGGCCGGGTTCGGTCGGCGTCTTTGAAGTTAAAGAAGTTAAAGAATGAATAAAGATATTGCATGGAATAAATTTAAAAGCAATAAAATTACTAATTATACCGGACGGCACGAGGAGGCATAGTTGAGGGAGAGGACTTGCAAGGTCTTCTTGAAGAGTAAGAAGTGGGGAAGAAGGTTGATTTTTGGTGTGGGAAGTGAAGGAGGTTCGGGTGCCTTTTATAGGCAAGCTCATGGGGGCGCCCGGGAGCTTCCGGGCGCCCTCGTCAGGGCTGCTGCCAAAGGCAGTTTAAAGGTCTGGTTGGGGGCGCCCGGGACAGCCCGGGCGCCCTCAACAGGTTGCTTTTGCAGATTTGACTGCATTGGAGGTGACAGGGGCGCCCGCGTGGTTTCGGGCGCCCTGGTCAAGGGCTGACAGCTTCCGTCTCGAGGAACAAAAAAAGCAAGGGGGGGCGCCCGTGTGGTCCCGGGCTCCCTTCTCAAGGGTATGTAGAGACAAAAATTTGTCTTGTCATGGTTTAATCAATTTGACCTTGATTGGGATTGATTTTGACTGTTTTGACCATAGTTTGGCAAGGTTGACCATGGTTTGACCATGTTGACCAAGGTTTGATTGTGTTGACCAAGGTTTGATTGTGTTGACCAAGGTTGGACTGTGTTGACCAAGGTTGACAAATACAAGATTAAAAAAAAATAAAAATTACTTGAGTCTTAATTCTACTGTCTCACTCAAATCTTAGGGTTTTCATTCACGTTGACCTTATAGGTTTTGTGAGACAGGTTTAGATTTAGAAAAACTATTTTGAAAAGTTTTGATTAATTTTGAAAACTTAATTAATTTTGAAGGAAAACTTTGAAAGAAGTTTAAATCTACAAATAACTGAATTTTTGTGCTAGATTCGAATTTGACAAAAATAATTTGAATTTGAATTTCAGAAATTGGCTTCCAGGTCTTGGCGAGGCACTAGGCCTTCTTTGGCCGTAGCCTTATGGGATCATCCACCCTTTCCTTGACAAAGCCTTTTAATGAAATTTCATTTTCAAAATTATTATTTAAAAAATTTCTGGTCTAACTAGTTTGGATTTTGGATCGGTAGCTTCGGCTGGTTTCACCAGTCTAAAGAGACCAAGTAAACTTGATCTTATTAGAATTGGTTTCCCCAACGTACTATCATCTCACCTCTACCCAATACTATGTTGTCAAATTTCAGCTAAGTTTGTTTAGTCCTTAAACTAGCCTAAGTCTAAGCATGGTAATTTGTAGAAATTAAATAGACAATCAATCAAGCAGTTTCAATCAAGAATTGCAAGTTTATCTAATAATAAAAATAATTTTCAGTTTGGCTCCCCCTGGACTAAAGCCACGGTGATGGTTAGGCAAGATGTGAATCTTGTCCTTGGGGATCCAAAATTGATTTGAACCAATTGGTTTAGTCAGACACAGTTTTGGCACCCATGCCTGAACCTTAGGTCTTGACTGGTTCAGTACAGCAAAGTAAGATCTTTGCCGAGATTTGGTTCTATAGCCAAGTCCGGATCGGTTTAGAACAGACTTCTGTTTTCCAAGAATCATATCAAGGTTCTTGGAACCAGAAGTGAATCGTTCTAAAGCTGTTCTTAAGTCCTTAACTTGAGTTTTCAGGGAGGAATTGTCTGATTCAAGTTTTTCAACTTGATCAGGGGTTCCTTCCTGAAGTTTCTCGGTTAAGGCCTTAGACTCAGCTTCCTCTTTCAGGAATTTTACTTCCTGTCGGAGGGACTCGATTCGGAGTTTGGCTTTCGCCAAATCTCGGGATAGATAGGAAATAAGCGAATTCAATTGCAATTTTGAAAAACCCGTTAACCTTAGTTCACCGTTGTCAGAGAAGGTCAGCTTGCCGTCGTCCTGGTCTGAGTCTGAGTCAGTCTCGATTTGATCCGAAGCGGTCAGGGCTAGAAGATTGGACTGGGGTGCTTCTTCTTCTCCTTCTGAGGAAGACTCGTCCCAGGTTTCTTGGAGTGCCTTCTTCTTTCTGGTCTTTTTGGACTCCTTTAGGCTTGGACATTCAGTCTTGTAGTGGCCCTTCTTCTTGCATTCGTAGCAGGTTACGTTGGGCTTGCGTTTGTCAGTTGCCGGTTCAGCTTGTCCGTCCTTTCTTCGGCTTGTTCTCCGTGTGTTGGTTTGGTTCTTCAACTTTTTGTAGTAGCTTCGAGCTAGCCGGACCAGTTCAGATTGATCTTCTTCTTGATCTTCTGTTTCTGAATCTGAGGTAGATTCGGGTTCAACTTGAGTTTGCTTCTTGGTCGTCTTTCCTGTTTTCCCTGCAAAGAAAGCTATA
>JAGFNQ010009143.1:42185-67973 GCA_024364735.1 Boesenbergia rotunda | reverse complement strand
TGGGCTGAAGCTGTAAATACAGCTTGCTATGTGCAAAACAGAGTCCTCATCCATAGGTTCTTAGGAAAGATTCCCCGTGAACTTTGGTTTGGAAAACCACCTATGGTTAAACACCTTAGGGTGTTGGGTGTAAGATGTTCATTCTAAACACCAAGGACCACCTTGGAAAGTTCACGGCAAAGGTGATGAGGGATACTAGTCGGGTATTCTCTCGTTAGCAAAGCCTACGAGTCTACAACAAGAAATCTAGATTAGTTGAAGAGTCTTCTGATTGGTCTTTGAAAAATTCCAAAATCAATTGACCAATCAGAAAATGTAGAAGGAGTTCAACTCGAACTTAGGAGACTAAGTTTGAAAGAAACTCCAAGTGTTGTTGATGGTGATGAGTCTGATGACGGTGAACCTAGAAAACCCATTGATCAGCCGGATCCTGAGGCTGAACTTGTGTCT
The DNA here is from genome assembly GCA_024364735.1 of Boesenbergia rotunda. Classification (NCBI taxonomy): domain Eukaryota; kingdom Viridiplantae; phylum Streptophyta; class Magnoliopsida; order Zingiberales; family Zingiberaceae; genus Boesenbergia; species Boesenbergia rotunda. The sequence continues at coordinate 67,523 of JAGFNQ010009143.1, read as the reverse complement.
AGTGAACCCGTTCAAGAAGCACCACCAACTCCTAGGCAAACTAGATTAGCCTCTAGTCATCCCAAGACAAATTGTTGGAGACATCCATCATGGGGTTAGGACTAGATCATTCTTCCGGAATGAGGCTAATGAAGTTGCCCTAATTTCCGAAATTGAACCTAGGAAAATTGATGAAGCATTAAGTGATCCCGATTGATCATTGCAATGCAAGATGAACTAGGTCAATTTGAGAGGAGTCAAGTTTGGGACTTAGTCCCTAGACCCAAGAAGACCACCATTATTGGAACCAAATGGGTCTTCAAAAACAAATTAAACCATAAGGGAGAAATCATTAGAAACAAGGCACGCCTGGTAGCCAAGGGCTACAGTCAAGTTGAAGGCCTTGATTATGATGAGACTTATGCTCCCGTGGCACGATTAGAATCCATCCGATTGATGCTTGCATTTGCAGCACATCGTGGCTTCAAATTATACCAAATGGATGTCAAATCGACCATCCTAAATGGTTTGATTAGAGAAGAGGTCTACGTTGAACAACCTCCGGGGTTTGAGAGTACCGAATTTTCAAACCACGTGTTCAAGCTCAAAAAGGCACTTTATGACCTTAAACAAGCACCCCGAGCTTGGTATGAGCGGTTGTCGACATTCTTGATTGAGAAGGACTTTGTTAGAGGCCAAATAGACCCTACACTATTTCTACGAAGAGATGGTGACAACATTTTTGTAGCCCAAGTATATGTCGATGACATAATTTGTGGCTTAAATAATAAGGGCTATTTAAATGAGTTCATTGGACACATGGAGAGTGAGTTTGAAATGAGTCTAGTGGGATAGTTGACCTTCTTCCTTGGACTTGAAATCAAGTAAACTCGCGATGGTATCCATGTGCACCAATCAAAGTATACACAAGAAATGCTTCGCAAATTCAACATGAATGATTCAAAAGAGGTAACCACTCCCATGGCTACAAACACAAGATTAGACAATGATGAGAGTGGTAAACCCGTTGATCTAACTCAATATCGAAGCATGATAGGTAGTTTGCTATACCTCACAGCCAGCCGACCAGACATTCTATTTGCTGTAGGTATGTGCGCTAGATATCAAGTTTGTGCCAAGGAATCTCACCTAATTGCTGTTAAGCGAATTTTGAGATATCTCAAGGGCACAATTGGTGTAGGTCTATGGTACCCCCGTATCGAATCTTTTGATTTAATTGGCTATACGGATTCCGACTACGCTGGATGTAAGTTGGACCGGAAAAGCACAAGTGGGGGTTGCCAATTCTTAGGTTCGTCCTTAGTAAGTTGGTCAAGTCGGAAGCAACATTGTGTTGCTCTCTCCACTACCGAGGCAGTATATATCGCCATGGGAGAGAGTGTATCTCAATTGTTGTGGATGATACATACTTTAGAGGACTATGGATTGAGTTACAAGGGTGTGCAAGTGTTATGTGATAACATTAGCATAATTAACTTAACCTAGAATCCAGTCCATCATTCTAGGACCAAACATATTGAGGTGCGTCACCACTTCATTAGGGATCATGTAGCTAAGGGAGATATTGTACTCTCTCATGTAGAGTCCAAATCAAACCTAGCCGACATTTTCACTAAACCACTTCTCGAAAATGAATTTAGTTTCCTAAGACGGGAATTGGGAATGTGTCGTGCTTCTTAGGGTTGAATTGCATTCAAACCCCTTCATGATTATTTCGAAATTGTTGGGTAACAATTTGGGTAATTTTGGGGACATCTCACACAAACTATAAGGTTTACCAAAACGTTTTTGTTTGCTAGATATGGGGTGAGATGTTAGGATCAACTAAATTTCTCAAAATGTTAATGCATCCCTTAAGAAATTAAGTTGACGAGATAATAATCACGGTGGTGACTAAGTATAGGGAAAACCATTGCATAACATATGTGTATATGGCTCCATGATCATACTTGGACATTCCAATCAAGGAAACTTGATTGGAACATTGGATTTGATTCAAACTTAGTTAAAATTGCTTGAATGATTGTTGATTGAGTTTGACTCCATTTGTATGGGTCAAAGTGATTGTTAAACCTATAAGAACTTTTGATTCTTGTTCAGGGATCAATTCTAGTCATGAGATCATGTCCAAGTTCGATAAACTTCATCAGATCTCTTTGGAAAGTTTCAGAAAATCTGAAACTGAATATTTCAGATCGTATTAGGGAGTATCAGGAACCCTGATCGGTCACCGGACCGATCAGGCATAGGGCTGATCGGTCCCCGGACCGATCTGGCTTCTTCTTGTGGTGTTCGGTCCACAGACCGATCAGCGAGGCAAGCAGTGACCTTCCAGAATTTTGACCAAGTATTCTGAGTTAGCCTGGATCGGTCCCCGGACTGATCTGGCACCCTATGGTGATCGGTCCACAGACCGATCAGGGAGCTCAGAGGTTTCTCTCCGAGTCTACTATTCGTGTCTTGATCGGACAGCCGACCGATCTGGAATGAGTCTGATCGGTCACCTGACCGATCAGGCCCTGGTTAGTCCGATCAGGCGATAGCCTAATCGGTCTGGGCGCTATCAGATCGAACGGTGATCCGTTCCATAACATTAAATTGCGGTTGGTGGACCGATCCACCAACCGATTAACTTCGCGAAACACTTCCATCTCCCAAACCCTAGCGCCGAAAACCCTTCTTGAGCGACCCTGTGTGAGCGAGAGTGTTCCAGCGTCTCCCTCTTTCTCGTGTGTGAGAGTTCTTGCGAAGGTCTCTACGGGCATCTCCTTGTTCCCTGCGAGTTCCCTACTTGCTCCAAGCTCTCTGCGTCCGAGGGTCTCTCTAGCGCAGACTCCTTCCTCTCAACCTGCAAAAACTAGCTTCTTCCTCTCCCGCGCAAGCTCATCCAATGGCACCAAAGTAAGTTCTTGCCTTGGTTTCTTCATTCAAATCAGTCTATAGTGTTTGTTTGTAAAGCTAACCATGTTTTGGCTCTTGTTCTTGCTGTTGTACCGTGACCCTATTGCACTTGCCGTGAACCTTCCTTCCATACTTCATCATATGATCAACTCTATCGTTCATTTCATTTTATAACTCTTTGATTGGGTGTCATCTTATATGATCAATTCTTGATTTGTTGTGATTCTATCTATGTTCATCTTGCCCAAATTGATTAAATCATGTGTATGATTAATTCAACTCTTTAGAAAGTCTTCTAAGGGTAAAGAACCTATGGTGGAGAGTTCAAAGGGCAAAGATCTTTTGATAGCTACACCGTCTCCAAGGCCTCCACCACCTCAACATACTCGATTCCAAAGTATTAGTCTTGCTCTCAAATTCCAGTGGCACAATTTCAAATTAATGCCATGTCGAACTATAGACCATTCCTTCATTTATGAACATTGCCCAACCATCCGACACATTATCACACATTATAATCTCCAATCTATTCTTTATCTTGAGAGGCCAATCAACCTTGACTTGACCTCTGAATTCTATAACAACATAGTGAGTGGAGAGGGCACGGGGTGGAGGACTCGTGTTGCCGGTGTTGATCTTGATTTTAATCGGTTTATTTTCACTTATTTTCTCGGCTGTCGCCGGTCAGACAATGATTTCTTTCTCTACCCTTATCCTCCTGATCCCCTTCCGGTTCCATTCGATGGAGTGACTCCTGATTCCATCTACGAGTACTTTCTAGGCCATCCCAGGCCAGAGGGTTCTGGTGAGCGCACCCGTGACTTTCCCACTTTTCCTGCTCTTTGTCTTTCTCCTGTTGACTATGTGTTGTTTAAAATCATCACCAACTGTCTCCTTCCAACTACTTCGAAACACCTTGATGAGATTCGACCATTTCACTGTTTGATGCTCTACGGGATGCATCAGCAGTTAGACTTTGACCCAGTGGCTTTGGTCTATTTTTCTATCATTGTCCATTGTATGCCGTCCTCCCAGTCAGTCTATATGTCATTTGGCCATATCATCACCGCCTGGCTGGAATCGGTTGGCATCGATGTTTCATATGGCCGCATTGTGCCCATGGTTCGCCAGGACTGCCGTCTGGACCGCCGCATGCTTGCTCAGTCCGGTATTGTTCTCGGGCCCCAGGGACTACGGTGGAAGGATCGCAGACGTGAGGGAGAGCTACAGAGAGCAGCTCATGACCAGGAGCCGCCAACTGTTACTGCTGACTACTATGAGTGGGCCCCTGATCTACGCTGGCAGGTCGCAGAGATAAAGCGGATGATGGTGCACGAGTTGCATATTTCCGAGCTCTAGCGAGAGGAGGTCCGCTCCGAGTTTCAGTCTTTTGATCGCCGTCTTGATGCCCTAGCATCTGATGTCTCTGAGATGAGCTCACTCCAGGACAGATGGTATGAAGAGTGGTATCATCATACATTTCCTGATGGTGCTTCCCCCAGTGGCCCTTCACCAGGGAACATCATATACATTGATGATTCAGACGATGATCCAGCTGACGATTGACTATTTTGTGTTGGTGTGTGATGTGTTTCTGACTATCTGACGGATGTGTCCATCCTGACTTTTGCTTATTATAGCATGATTTTGGCGTCTTTTGCCTCGGATGTTCTTTATCTATATGTTCACATGCTTATTGTGTGTCTCTATGACTTATTCGTTATTTCTATGTTCATGCTTATGCTACCATACTCATATGATACATATGCCTGTTTTGCCATGCCCATATCTTTTTGCCATATGTGATCATATGCTAATTAATATTCAATCAAATCCTTGTTGTTTTGGGATACCCCTAGGGTTGAGGGGGAGTATGATTGAACATAACAGCCCGTCTAGACCCTTTTCGTGTTCGACAAAGGGGGAGAGTGTGGTTGGTTAAGTTTAGGATGATCATGTTGTAGGGGGAGGATCTGGATTCCCCTATGATTCTAAAGTTGGAAAACTTGATTAAGAATCCCTAAACTTAAAATCGGGTTGTCAAACAACAAAAAGGGGGAGATTGTTGATGCAGTCTGGCCCTGATTGTTGTTTTGGTGTTGACACCGATTTTAGTTTAGGTGGATGATGTTTGATTATGATTAAGTCCTGATCGGGGATCAGGCATGGTATGGAAAATCCTAGTCTGGAGGGCTAGGTGTTGGAAAATCCTAACCTGGAGGGTTAGGTGTGAAAAATTCTAGCTTGGAGGGCTAGGTGTTGAAAAGTCCTAATTCGGAAGGGTTGGGTGAAAAGTCCTAGCTTGGAGGGCTAGGTGAAAAGTCCTAACTTGGAGGGTTAGGTGCAAATTCTCATCCTGGAGAATTAGGTGAAAAAGTCCTGGCTTGGAGGGTCAGGTGCCTAGCTTAGAGGGCTAGGTTGGATGATGTTTTAACTCGGAAGGGTTGGGTGAAAAGTCCTAGCTTGGAGGGCTAGGTGAAAAGTCCTAACTCGGAGGGTTATGTGCAAATTCCCAACTTGGAGTGTTAGATGGAAAAATCCTTAGCTTAGAGGGCTAAAGTGGATGAAATCCTAGCTTGAAGGGCTAGGTTTGTGTCCCTGGATCGGTCTGGTGACCGATCAGGGACATTGGCACACTGCTCCTTCGTGGATCGGTCTGGTGACCGATTCAGCGATGTCTGATCGGACTGGTGACCGATCAGGGAGCACACAGTGAGGTTGGGAATCTACTGTGTGACTCCTGATCGAACCGGTGACCGATCAGGGAGTAGGCTGCTTCCTTGCTGCCTTGCCCCTGATCGGTCTGGTGACCGATCAAGGAGCGGACGGTAAGTGAGTTCCCTTGCGGATCAGACCCTGGATCGGTCCGGTGACTGATCAGGGAGTTTGGATCTGATTAAAAAATCACTGTTCATCTGTCCTGATCGGTCTGGTGACCGATCAGGCTTCACTCTGATCGGTCGGGTGACCGATCAGGCGTGTATAGCCGCGAGAGCTGGGAATCCCAGCGAAGCAGTGGATCGGTCTGGTGACCGACCCACAAGCCCTGGATCGGTCCGGTGACCGATCACTTTAATTCAAATTGCACTGTCAGACGCCGTCAGCGCGTCTGATTGTATCCGATTCGCTGTTGTTTGCTTCTGATATTTGATTTACTGTGTGATTTACTGCTCTAACAGTCTGATTAAACAACAGGTGACAGGGGAGGATTCAAACACTCAATGAGAGGTCAATGGAGGCTTTCCTTGGAGCAGGTTTGTCCGATTCTCCATTTCCGATTGCAACGGCCGAGCTGCAGACTGGAGCCGAGACTGGGGCTTGGCTGAGGGGATCTCAGGAAGACCAGAGAGGGCTCAGTGGTAGCTGGCGTTGGCAGTGAGGTATCTGGAGGCTACGGAGGATGTTGTCACCTGGTGCTGTGTGGAGAATCAAAAGGGCGAAAGTTGGCTTCATGGAAGCAGAGTTGAAAAAATAGTGTTCTTGCCGTGCCTTGTGTTCACCACAACTTGCTTGCTGTGTTCTTGAAGTTTTCATCACTTTGAGCAAGCGATCGAGAAGCAATCATTCATTACTTGAGCGCTTGAAGGAGAGAACAAGGAGCTTGGAGTCCGACAGTGGGAAGACACGAAGAAGGGTTCTTGAGTGAGATCGCCACTGGGTGGAGCTCAGGGAAGCTTGCTGTGTTCTTGTCCTTGCTAAGTGTTTGAGTAAGATCCTTCTTGTTGTTTCTTTGTGCTTAAACTTTATCTGTGATTGAAACGCTGTGGAGAGGTTTCTCCACCGAGAAGGAGGTTGCGTTATATCCGGTGAAAATCGGGGCTTGATCTGCCGACGATCAAGGGATCGCCCACCTTAAGGGCACGCCAAGGAGTAGGGGCAAGTTATCCCCGAACCTTGTAAACCCTCTTATTAGCGATCTTGACAGTTGTCTCTGTTTGCTTTCATTTCTGTTTTCGTTTACTGCACTGCTTCATTTTCCTTTGTTTCTTCCGCTGTGCTACTGATATGTTGAGTGCAGGAAACTTGTTATGTGCAAGAAAAAGTGATTGGCTATATTCACCCCCCCTCTCTAGCCATCTCGTGCCCAACAGTAACATTTTCTCGTCCTACGGATTCTAATTACTCCCATGTATCTAAGCGATCCATACTCTGAACATGTCATGCTCTGGCCAGAGGCTTCGAGTAACAATCCGACGACAGGCCTTGGATATACATCTCCTCGCAAGGAGTGGTGAATCCTTTGTAGGCTGTTCAAACATCTTCGGGCACTTTGGCTTATACCCAATCATCCTGGGTCCACACCTCCTTAGAGATGCTTGCTTATGATGTCAAAGTATAAGTCTCCATGACCAAGATGACTTGAACACCGCAAGTCAAAGGAACATCGCACTTAAGCTGTAGTAAAACTTCACTGACATGTCTATATGTAGACTACCATATGAAGTTTTACAGCCAGTCACTCCAATGAACTAGTTCCCTTAACTAGCATTCATGTTTATCTCCGGACATCCCAATGTCACCAGCCAGTGAGAATCAGCTGATTAGAGAATAACTCATGCTAGTCTCAATAGAATTGATAGTGTCCGTTTTTATCAATTCATCGACTAGGGACAATTTCAATACTTCACAATTGCACATGTAGAGATAATCACTATTTGTGAATTCATCACAAATTCTCTCATGCTGTGAATTGTATTGTGGACATTCAGTAAATGAGTTTAAGATCTCAATCAAATACACTAACATGTATACTCAAATAGTGAATCTTCATTTATTAAAATAAATGATTACAATCATAAGGCGATTGCCTTAGGACACTTCTCTCATATTACTAACACAATGGATCTAAACCCGATCCATTAATTAAGATCCATTCCACTAAAGGATCTTAATTGAACTTCCTCACCAAGCCCCATATTTTTATATGGGCTCCTCATATTACGAGTCGTCTATCCCCCCGTGTTTAAGATCTCGAATGTCCATTAATTAATTTAAATTACTGACAATTCAAATTAATTAACCTCTGGATCCTTGACTAGTAGCACTCGACCTTATCATCATGCCGGATCAAATCCACCTGTAGGGTTTAATATGATGAACCTTTCGAGCTCATCAAGAGGTCATCATCAACCCGACTCACCAGGATATAATCCCTAGTCCATCTCAGGTATTTCAATATATGCTTTACTGCAGTCCAATGTCCCTATACAGGGTTACTCTGATATCTGCTAACCATGCCCACGGCAAAACAGATATCAGGTCTCGTGCACAACATAACATACATGAGGCTTCCTACTGCCGAAGCATAAGGTACCACCTTCATTTCCTCTATCTCCTTTGATGTTTTCGGACACATCTCCTTGGATAGAGGAACTCCATGCCTAAAGGGTTGGAAACCCTTCTTGGAGTTTTCCATGCTAAATGGAGACAAGACAGTGTCAACATATGGAGCTTGGGATAGGCACAACATCCTTTTCTGGCGATCCCTTATGACCTTGATCCCAAGGATGTGTCCCGCTTCTCCCAAGTCCTGCATATCAAACTTCTTTGATAGCCAGACCCTTACGTCTAATAACACTTTGACATTGTTGTCAATTAACAAAATGTCATCTACGTAAACTACAAGAAGCACCACTACGTTTCCATCATATCTTTTGTATACACATGACTCATCTGGGTTTTGAGTAAATTCATATGACTAGATTACTTCATCAAAGAGGATGTTCCACGATCTCGAAGCTTGCTTCAATCCATAAATGGATCGATTAAGCTTGCATACTAGATGTTCTTTGTCCTTTGCAATGAACCCTTCTGGTTGCTGCATGTAGATGGTCTCCTTAAGACTTCTGTTAAGGAAAGCCGTCTTGACGTCCATCTACCATACCTCATAGTCCATATAAGCTGCAATAGATAAGAGAATCCGGATCGACTTAAGCATGGCTACTGGCGAAAAAGTCTCCTCATACTCAATACCCTCTTTCTGAGTGTACCCTTTCGCCACAAGCCTTGCTTTGAATGTCTCAACCTTCCCGTCTGATCCTTTCTTTCTCTTGTAGATCCACTTGCATCCAATGACTTTTACACCATTGGGTGGTTCTACTAACTTCCAGACCTGATTAGAATCCATAGATTCTATCTCAGAGTTCATTGCTCTTTGCCAAGAATCTGCATCCTAATCTTGGAGGGTCTCATCATAGGTCTAGGGATCCGATTCATGTTTACCAGTGACCAAGTCCGAAGACTCTCCTAAAAACATGAACCTTTCAGGCTGTCTAACAACCCTCCCACTGCGATGAGGTACCACCTGTGTATCCTCAGTGACACGCGGTGCAGTGACTTGTGGTGTGTCCTCTTGTACAATTGGTCCTAAGGTCGGAACGCCCCCTCTTAACTCTTCAAGCACTAGTCTACTCTTGGTCTTATGGTTCATCACATAGTCTTCCTCTAAGAATCTGGCATTCATACTAACGATTACCTTCTGATCCTTAGGACTATAGAACAAACCACCCTTCGTTCCCCTAAGATAACCTACGAACAGACGTACCTCTGTACGAGATTCCAACTTATCAGTATCTCCCTTTAGCACATGTGCTGGACTACCCGAAATTCGAACATGTCCAAGACTGGGCTTAAGCCCAGTCCACAGTTCTGTGGGTGTAGAAGGGACTGACTTAGATGGAACCAAGTTCAGTATGTACGTTGTCGTTTCCAGAGCGTATCCCCAGAACAAATCAGGTAAGTCTGAATAACTCATCATTGACCTAACCATTCCCATAAGAGTCTTATTCCTTCTTTCTGCAACTCTGTTCTATTGGGGTGTACCGGGTGCAGTTAACTGGGACTGAATCCCAGCTTCTGACAGGTAGGTCCTAAACTCTCCAAAGAGGTACACGCCATCACGATCAGATCGTAGTGTCTTGATACTTTTACCTCGATGTTTCTCCACATTAGCCTTGAATTCTTTGAACTTATCAAAGCATTTAGACTTGCGGCGCATCAGGTAAATGTATCCATACCTTGAATAATCATCAATAAAAGTGATGAAGTATCAAAGCCACCTCTAGCCTGGATTGACATAGGAATCAGAATGAATCAACTCTAACACATATTTGGCCCTATACCCCTTAGATTTAAAAGGCCTCTTGGTCATCTTACCTTCCAAGCATGATTCACAGGTTGGGAGGTCTTCCACCACTAATGAACCCAGGGGCCCATCAGCTTTCAACCTCTGAATCCTACTAAGGTTAATATGACCAAGCCTAAGGTGCCAAAGATACGTCTGATTCATCTTAGAAGGCTCCTTTCTCTTATTTAAGTTAGATGATGAACTATTTACTTCAGTTTGCATCGTGGGAGTCATTGGTTCAAAAGTATATAGATTGTCGACCATAGTACCCGAACAGATAATCTCTCTATTTTTTTATAACAACTTTGTTATCAAAAGCAACAGAATATCCATCTTTTATCAACTTAGAAACTGAAATTAAATTCTTTCTAAACGAGGGTATATAAAGGCAATCTCTCAGAACTAACAATTTATTTCTCTCAAAAGTCAAATAGAAAACTCCCACTGCAACTGCTGCCACATTAGTAGTATCGCCCATATAGACCACGATTTCTTCATCAGCTAACCGTCGGATTTCCTGGAACCCCTACAAAGTATTGCAGACATGGTCAGTGGCTCCCGTATCTACGCACCAGGTACTGGTAGATAGCACCGCTAAACATGTTTCAACGACTAAGGCTAAAGAAATACCTTTGCCTTGTCGACGGGGACAGTCTGCCTTCCAGTGCCCAGTTTGCTTGCACATGAAGCACTTGACTTTCGACTTCTTCATGCCAGCCCGAGGTCCCTGCGAAGCTGCTGCCTTCTTGAACCCTCCTTGTTTCTTCTTCTTCCTGCCTTTCATCACAGAAGAAGAAACCCTTTGAGTTACCAAGGCCTGCGAGTTCTGACGAAATAGGCCCTTTGCCGCCTGGAGTTCTCCTAGCAGTTCACCCAACGAATAATCACGTTTGTTCATATTGTAGTTGAGCCTGAACTGCTCAAAACTCCTACGTAGAGACTGGAGAATAATATCGACCTGGGATTCCCCGTCGATCTGTGCTCCCAGTACCTTAATCTCATTGAGGTGAGTCATCATCTTTAGGTCATGATCCCTCACGGGTGTCCCTTTGACCATAGTGGTCGTCATCAGACTCTTCGTCGTGGATTGCCTAGCAGCTCGACCTTGGTGCCCGAACAACTCCTTGAGGTTCAGCATCATGCCACTAGTAGTGGGAATGACCTGATGTTGATGTTGTAGCGCATTCGACATAGATGCCAGAATGTAGCACCGCACCATCTCATCTGTTTTGACCCACTTCTTCTAACGCTCCCTCAACTCTTCACCAGAGTCCTCTCTAGGCCTTTTCGAACATTCCTCGAAGGGTACAAATTTATACTCTTCAGCAGTGAGGACAATGTCAAGGTTCCTCTTCCAGTCTATGTAGTTTGGGTCAGTAAGTTTATTTTCCTTAAGAATTGTTGCTAGTGGGTTAAAGACCATTATGAAAAATCTGAGAATCACAACATACACTACTTTAGAAATAAAAAATAAATTAATTCCTCAAAACAATAAATTTTCAAAATCAACCAACACCCCTATACACCGAGAAATTCACATGCCACGATGGTGTGAACGTATACGAATCCCTACATTTGTAAGAGAAGGTTTTACCCATCTATCTTACTATCTTGTCAACCTAACTTTTTGACAAATAAGATCAATAGTTGGTTTACTTTGGCTCTGTAAAATAATAGCAGTGACTCCGATGGGGAGGATACTATTATTTGCATCTAAGTGTGCACCATTACACGACACTAAGAAAATTATTTCCGATTATGTGCCTTCCAATGGGGAAGTACACACGCTCTTTAATAATTTTTTATAGTCTTTTCCGACCCAGTGATTCGCAGAACAAGTCCATCTGATGGGGAGGAAGGCACTCAGAGTCGACGCACAAACTTGTTCGCATCACTTATCGGATTGTAATGGAAGCCGTGGGACCCTTAGGGTCCCTCTCCCACTTAGTAATTTTTGTCGAGGAATTTTACTAGCACAACCACACAACCAAGCACATAAGCAATATATGAAAAATATAGAAAATCCTAGATTTTCAAACTTTCATGGCCCTTGGTCTCTAATGCGCCTCCAGTCGTGTCGTCACTTCGTCCGCTCCTCCCTTCCTTCTGTGCAAGTTACCTTGAGGGATCTCCGAGCCGAAATGACTAGCTAATTATTTACACCATCGATCCTATACTCCACAAATGAGTGTACATGAAAACTAGATCGAAAGTAAAATAAATAGCTCGGCTAAACATGTGTCATATTTAATTAAAAAAATTAAATATCTAGCTTCGTCAACCCCGAGGATTAATTAATTACAATAATTTGCACAACCATTCATGCAACAAATACTTGGCCATGACAAGTTGGAATCTCGTGCCTGCAACACAAAGTTAGCCTACGCACATCCACATATCATCCGACAAAATATAATGTATGAAAAATACAATAAATTAACCAATCCTTAAACACACAAAACTGGAAACCTCAGCTCTGATACCAATTGTTGAGTATGGCTTGGCGGGTTTCCTAAGCGAATACTTGGTTGTTCCAAGAGACCTCTCCATGTCTACGGATTAAAAATTAATCCGAATGGAGGTCCGTCTCCCAACGACCATCTCGTGCCGTATCGAACGATCCAAATTACAACTCGGCCAATTACAAAAATCGGCCTTGTAATTTGCTTGACCGTTCGACCGCAGAAAAGGCGACGAGTGGATCACCGATTTTTGTGTTTATGGTCGGGGTCCAGTTAGTAAATTATTGGCTATGATACGGAATCAAAATAATAAACTAACTCACATGAAATGACAAGACAAAACAATATGACACATGAATAAACAAAGAGCTTGGGAATGATTTATACCTTTCCGATCACCTCGCGGTCTTCTACCTTATGTCCCTCCCTTCTTGGACGTCGTATGGGCGACGACCTATCGAGAATCGAGATCACCAAGCCTCCGAACAATCGTGCTTTCTTCTTCTCTCCTAGCCGAACCAAAACCCTAATCCTAGGGTTAGCACCGCCGTCCCTTGTCTCCTCTTCCCTTGCACCGCCGTCCGCCGGAGCCTCCAAGGCCTTGCTGGCTCAGAAGCTAACTTCGAAAGGAGACCAAAGAAGAAGAAGAAGGAGAAGAATCTCCTTCCTCCTTTACCCAAAACCGGTTGCTCACCTTCACTCCTCACCCTAGCGCCGCCGGCTTTCACAGCCGCCCGCCGACCTCCCTTGCACGCCACCCACCAGCCTCCCTCTCCTCGTCGTTCACCACCAAAAGGAGGAGAAGATCCTCCCTTTCCCTGGTAGAGACCGGCGGCCTAGGAGAAGAAAAGTGAGTTGAAGACAAGGAAGATTTCCTTCCTCTACCCGGCGCCCTAAGAGAGAGAAATGAGAGAGAGAAAGTGAGAAAGCCTTGGGTGGATTAATTGGATTGTCTCCTTGGTTCATGGTCTCATGGGATATATATAGGGCTAAGGTAGGGACCAAGAGGAGGAGTTGGATCTTGGCCCATGATGGTAGCCCAACACTAGTGTCACGATGAGCCTCAAATTTAGATATTTATAAACTGAAAACCCTTGTCTAATAAAGTTAAAATGTAGTATAGGGACCTCAGGTCGTATTTTCCAAGGACTAGTTTAGGATGTTTGATTCAAGCTTGGATTTGTTTGTCGTCAAATATTTTGGGGTTTCAAATTGGAATGGGGGTTTTGTTTTGCAAACAAGAATGAGAGTATAGTTTGAAATGAAATTGGCTAAAGCAGGGATTAATCTAGTAACTTGTAAAAACCTAACTTAACAAAGACAAGCAATTCGATAGGAAATTATGGAATTGAAGAACTAAACTAGCTTCAAGGACAAGCAAACAATAAATCTGTAGCTAAGTTGCAGAAATTAAATGGAATTCACGGAATACAAATTGAATGCTTAAAAACAGGGCTGAATTGTAGCTGTGGTTACCTGATCGGTCGGCTGACCGATCAGATACAAGCCTGATCGGACTGGTGATCGATCAGGTGCTGCCTAGATCGATCGAACGACCGATCAGTAGCTGAAATGCGATCTGATACAGAATTAAGCTACGGAATAACAGAATTCAGAAAGGAAAATTAACAGCAACTAAACATCAGACCCTTCCCTTAGTTCGAATCCTTCTTGCTGTCACACAAGAATCAGCTATGAACCGCCTAGCTCGACAAATCGGCAGAAATTTAACCTCCGCGATCAATCCAGCTTCAGATTTGCCTTCAGCCGAAACATTTTTCCGATCTCCTTGTACTTGTTGTGTAGGATTGCGATGATAGCTCAGGAACCTTCAAAACAACTCAGAGAACCCCTCCGACTTGCTCTGATTGATGAAGAATGGAGTACAAGTATGGATCGATCAGAAAATGGTAGAACACTGGCGAAACCCTCACCTAGCTCTTCTCAGCGACAAATTGATCTAAAAACCTCACGGAGATGCGATCCCGACGATCTGGGAACTCGAACCAAGCTCAAATCCGATGTGGCCGCGCAATCAGAGAAGAAAACTTGAAGGAAATTGATGAACAGACGAAGAACAATGAAGAGAACTGACGAAGACGCGACGACGAGCTCAGCGGAGGGGAATTCTGTTTTAACTGATCTTTTTGAATTTGAACGGCTGTGATTGTTCCGGCCTCATCCGACGGTCAGATCTTCTCAGATTTGAACCAAAGTTTCCAGATCATGATCAAGGGCTCTGATCTACTCCTCCGTAGCTCGGATCAATCAGATCTGTGGTGGATGGCTCAGATCTTCCCTTCCCTTTCTTGGATGGTTGAAACTCCTTTAAGCTTGATCCGATGGTCAGATGTTCTCTGATTTGGTTCAAACTTTCAGATCTTGATTTGGGGTCATGATTAACCCTATCCTGAACTCGGATTGATCAGAAGCTCACAAATGGCTCAGATCTACTTGTTCCTTGATCGGACGACCCATATTTATTCAATGCTTGATCGCCTTGATCCGAGTCGAATTCTGACTCAAACTTGATCCAACTTGACCTAGGTCCATGATCCTTCAAAGCCTACAAAACAAAATTCGAATTAGATATCAAAGCATCTCAAATATGCAAAGATTTGCAATAAAAGCCAAAATAAACTTAATCCATGGAACCTAGTGTAAATCCAAGATTAAGCATGTAAAAATAGATCAAAACATAGATTCTAGAGCCTAAATTAACTAACAAAATGGTAATTATCAACTCTCCCACACTTGCTCTTGAGCGTCTCGCACAAGCCAACTAAACATACACCCCCTAGATTATTCTCAATCATAGTTAGAAGCAATTGAAAGGAAACTACCTAGGGTTGTCAATTCTCAAAAATCTATGCTCAATGGACTAGTATCTTGTCCTTAAATCAACAACTTAGCATACTTCATCCTTCATGACTCATTGAGATGAACTAAACACACAAAGCCTATCAAGGGAATATCTAGTGGCTCTCTTCCTAAATTCTACATTTCAATGAAAGTGGAGCTCACTCAAACACAACCATGGTTCTCGCACTATCATAAGCTTGCTTATGCTTTACTCTCCACCATCATTCATGATTTGGATCCACATCTAAAAAGGCTTATCCAAACAATTTTAAAGAAATATAAAGTGAAAGGAATGAAATGAAGGTTTAGAAAATGGACAAGTTAAGGAAATGGAAGACTTGGATGCTCAAAAATGCATCTAAATGAACTTTGCCCCTTTGATGGTCCTTGAAATGAAATCAGAGCTAAGGTGAGTAAGAAACAACTCATTTTGATGAAGAGCATTACTGAATTCTATATTCTGTCATGTGCCAACTCTTTTGATCGGTCCAGAAACCGATCAGACTCTGCCTGATCATTCTGGGGATCGGTTTGTGCTTCTTCTGCTCGGACTGGATTTCTTCTGATCGGTCTGAGTGATCGATCAGACTCCTCCCTGATCGGATTGGTGACCGATCAGGTACTGATCAGTAGCTGCAATATGAGTTGAATCTGAAACTGATTGCTGCCTTGTTTATTTCTTTCCAATCGAAACTACATCTCAAACTCCTCTAGCTTCTTGTTAACAACTTCCACTTCAGAATTCTAACCATCTCCGGATACTTCATATTTATTTCCCTTTTCTTTTCTTTTTCTCTATTTTTTTTTCAGTTTCAATTCCTTACAATGATGTCTAACTTCCTCATCTCCACTTCAGTCTCAGTTTTCAGACCTTTCTCAACTTATTTCCTGTCAACAATTTGAACTTTTGAAGATGACTTCACTCTCTAACTATCTCTTTTTTTCATTTGCTCTTCAAATCACACTCACGTTTCTTCTTCACTTTTCTAATTTTTTTTGGCAATTTACCAAAGGGCGTACGTAACAATTGGAAATTACCAAAGGGCATCCCATGGTTTGTATTTTACCAAAAGGCGCACTCATTATAGTGAACTTCCTCTTATACCCCTCCTGTAATCTATTGCCTTTCTCTTTCTCTCTCAGTAATAAATTCTGAGACGTCAGCACATGCAACATGACTAAATTACTGACTTTTATTTTAAAATAATATATTATGGAATCGGCGCTAAATTAAAAAACGTAAGGTAAATGATTTTTTTTTGATTAATAGAAATTAATATATTAAATAATATTTAATAAATATTTTAATGTATAAAAAGTTTTTTTGAAACAAATTGTTGGATTTAAAAATATAAATAAATAATTTTTATATTTGATTAATAGAAATTAATATATTAAATAATATTTAATAAATATATTAATGTATAAAAAAAATTTTGAAAAAAATTGACCGTGGGCCTGAAATATTTTTATTTCTGGCCCACGTTGGGCTTGAAATCTTTTGATTCAGGCCTGACGTGAACTCAAATTTTTTTTCTATTTTAAAAATATATTAATATATAAAAAAACCTATCAAAATACTTAATTTTAGATTCAAACGTAGGGCCTGAAGTCATCCCAGGAGGGTATGAAGTCAAATAACTTCAGATCCTATAAATAATTAATTTAATAAATAATAATTAAACATAAAAAATATAGTTAATATTAAAAAGTTTTCAGTGCCCTTTGGCAGGCCTAAGGAGGGCCTGAAGTCTGATGACTTAGGCCCAAGGAGGGCCTGAAGTCTGATGACTGCAAGCCCTCCATTATTAAATATAAAAAAGATTTTATAAAAAGTATAATATATAATTACATATTATTTATAATTTTTATAAAAAAGGTATAATATATAATTACATAATAATAAAATGTTATAGGAGTGGTTTAGGTATATCAGTGAGTTTTGAGCAAAACTCACTGATGGACCTACCATATTTGGAATTCTGAAAACTCTATATCAGTAGATAGGGTTGAGCTAGGAGATGAGATTTTGGGTGCCGAAACTTCTAATCTTGCTGTATCACCAATGCTATAGGAGTGGTTTAGGTATATCAGTGAGTTTTGAGCAAAACTCACTGATGGACCTACCATATTTGGAATTCTGAAAACTTTATATCAGTAGACAGGGTTGAGCTAGGAGATGATATTTTGGGTGCCGAAACCTCTAATCTTGCTGTATCACCAATGCTATAGGAGTGGTTTAGGTATATCAGTGAGTTTTGAGCAAAACTCACTGATGGACCTACCATATTTGGAATTCTGAAAACCCTATATCAGTAGACAGGGTTGAGCTAGGAGATGAGATTTTAGGTGCCGAAACATCTAATCTTGCTGTATCACCAATGCTATAGGAGTGGTTTAGGTATATCAGTGAGTTTTGAGCAAAACTCACTGATAGACCTACCATATTTGGAATTCTAAAAACTTTATATCAGTAGACAGGGTTGAGCTAGGAGATGAGATTTTGGGTGCCGAAACCTCTAATCTTGCTGTATCACCAATGCTATAGGAATGGTTTAGGTATATCAGTGAGTTTTGAGCAAAACTCACTGATAGACCTACCATATTTCGAATTCTGAAAACTCTATATCAGTAGACAGGGTTGAGCTAGGAGATGAGATTTTGGGTGCCGAAACCTCTAATCTTGTTGTATCACCAATGTTATAGGAGTGGTTTAGGTATATCAGTGAGTTTTGAGCAAAACTCACTGATGGACCTACCATATTTTGAATTCTGAAAAATCTATATCAGTAGACAGGGTTGAGCTAGGAGATGAGATTTTGGGTGCCGAAATCTCTAATCTTGCTGTATCACCAATGCTATAAGAGTGATTTAGGTCTATCAGTGAGTTTTGCTATAAAGATAGTAGCATTAAAAATATAAATAAATGATTTTTATAAAGATAGTAGCATTAAAAATATAAATAAATGATTTTTATATTTGATTAATAGAAATTAATATATTAAATAATATTTAATAAATATATTAATGTATAAAATTTTTTTTTAAAAAAAACTGACCGTGGGCCTGAAATCTATCGATTTCAGGCCATTCGTGGGCCTGAAATTTTTTATTTCAGGCCCACATTGGGCCTGAAATCTTTTGATTCAGGTCCGACGTGAACTCAAATTTTTTTTCTATTTTAAAAATATAGTAATATATAAAAAAACCTATCAAAACACTTAATTTCATATTCAAACGCAGGACCTGAAGTTATCCCAGGAGGGTCTGAAGTCAAATAACTTCAGATCCTATAAATAATTAATTTAATAAATAATAATTAAATATAAAAAAATATTATTAATATTAAAAAAATTTCAGTGCCCTTTGGCCTGAAGTCATTCGACTTCAGGCCTATGGAGGGCATGAAGTCTGATGACTTCAGGCCCAAGGAGGGCCTGAAGTCTGATGACTGCAGACCCTCTAATATTAAATATTAAAAAAAATTATAAAAGGTATAATATATAATTACATATTATTTTTAATTTTTATAAAAAAGGTATAATATATAATTACATAATAATAAAATGCTATAGGAGCGGTTTAGGTATATCAGTGAGTTTTGAGCAAAACTCACTGATGTGTTGAGGCTATCTGCCCTTAAATGATTAGAAGATCATGGTTTTGATGTGTGGACGAATAGGTTTAAAGTTAGAGTGTTATGTTGTATTTGATTTGTGTGATTGAGTTTGCAGGACTTGGAGAATCACACTTGGTGGACCTATCCAAGGGACGAGAGCCGAGGGAGGAGAGCTCCAAGGGCAAGCCGGGAAGTGGACTTCAAAGGGCACACGTGAAGAGTGGCATGGAGGCAAGCCAAGGGAAGGCTTGCGTGCGTATCCGAGGGACGATAGCCAGAGGAAGAGGACTTCAAGGGGCGAGCCAACGGAGCAGACCTGAAGGCACACGCGAAGGAGAAGGTTCGGAGTGGCTGGTGCTGAGCTGGGAGGCAGGGCAGTCGACTGGCCCAGAGGCAGTCGACTGCCAAAATCCATAGAAAGTTCGCAGCTTCGGACCAGTCGACTGGCCTTGGGGCAGTCGACTGGTATACCCCGAAACTAGCCGTTGGATAGCTGTTTGCTAGCCGTTGTCTAGCCATTGGACAACATTTATTACTGGGCCAGTCGACTGCCCTCGGGGCAGTCGACTGGTGCGGGGCTGGACAGACTGCGAGTCTGTCCTTTTCACCTATAAAAGGAGCTCCTCGTTACACGTGCACACACGGTTCCGTACAGTAACGAAGTGCTGCCAAATTGTAGAGTGACTTTTGCTTCCTCCATCATATTTCTGCATTTGTAAAGAGGAAGATCTTGCTGTAAAGGTTTCTCCACCTCAAGGAGACTTTTCGATAGTGAAAAGTGGTGCTCGCGGCGTGGATCCTTGGATTAGTCAACCATCTGGGTGGATACCAAGTAAAACATTTTTGTTAGCATTGTTTATTTCTTTTACATATTATTTCCGCTGCGCTAACAACTTTGTAGAGATCAAAACGATCCGCGAAAGTGCATTCACATCCCCTCTGCACGCCTAAATCGATCCTTCAGTTGGTATCAGAGCCGGTGCGTTTCAGAAGATCTAACAGTCAACCGGAGCAATTGTAATGGCATTTCAAGAGGGATACTCCACCGCACGACCACCATTCTTCGACGGCAACGACTTCGCGTACTGGAAAGGTAGAATGCAGTACTATCTCATGAATGATATTGAAACTTGGATAAGTGTTGCAGATGGCTTCGAGGCGCCCGTCGATGAAAGAGGAGACCCGACACCTATGAGAACATGGTCTAAGGAGGTGATGAAGAGGGCGCAATCTAATGCCAAGGCCACCACCACACTGCAATGCGGGCTCTCAAAGGAGCAACTGAACAAGGTGGGGCCGTTCAAGAGCGCCAAAGAACTATGGGACAAGTTGGTAGAACTGAACGAGGGGTCAAACGAGTCCAGAAGAGCAAAGAAGGACTTGTTGGTGGCCCAACTGCAATCCCTCTCCATGAAGAGCAACGAAACCGTCAGTCAGCTGCATGGGAGGGTAAAGGAAGTGATCAACGAGCTCCATGTAATTGGAGAGAAAATCGAAAACCGGGACATCGTCAGGTATGTCTTACAAGCCTTCCCGAGAACCACTCTGTGGGCATCCATGGTTGATGCTTACAAGGTATCAAGGGACTTATCTTTAGTCAAATTAGACGATTTGTTTTGTGAATTTGAACTGCACGAGCAAGCTAACATTTCGGCAAAAGAGAAAGGTATTGCTTTTATTGCAGAAAAGGAGAAGAAGAGGAGGAAGGAGAAGAAGAAGGTGATCTACTCATCGTCATCGGACTCAGAGGAGTCAAGCGCCTCTATGGACAGTGACCAGGAGGCCTTTATGGTAAGGAAATTTCGTAAAGCATTTAAAAGTTTTTCTAACAAGTCATATGCTAGGAAAGGGGCCAAAGGTAAGGGTAAGGCCAAGGAGATAATCTGCTACAACTGTCACCAAGAGGGACATATGAAGAACGAGTGTCCCCAGTTGAAGAAAAGGGAGGACAAGAAGGAAGAGAAGAAGAAGAGTGACAAGAAGAAGTCAAAGGGAAAGGAGAAGAGTGCCACGAACCTCAAGGCGACTTGGGACGATCCCTCATCCTCAGAGGAAGAAGAAGTGCAAGTCTCCCACTTCGCTCTTATGGCACAAGATGACTCAGACTCATCAGACGATGAACGAAGCTCAAGCAGTGAAGATGAGAGCTCCTCCACTTCATCATCATCGAGTCAGAAGCTTCGGTAAGTGAGGTATACCACTTACCCTCCTCTACTTTAGTGAAAATAATTACTAGCACTAACATGGACTTAGCTAAGGCTAGAAGTAAAATTAAGGATCTTAAGGATGAAATTGCCATGCTTAGAGTAGAAGCTATTAAACTTAAAGACCTGCATGCTAGCTCTAACTCTTCACATGTTACACATCTTGAAAATGAAAATAGGGAATTAAGGAAACAGGTAGATGACCTTACGAAGGCCCTTAGGAAATTCCAAGTAGGATCCAGTAACCTAGACATGATCATAAACAGTCAAAGGGCTGTATATAACAAGGCCGGATTGGGTTATAGGCCTAAGACTAAGGAAGTAGCATTTATTTCACTCACTGATAGGATTGGTGCATCTAGGAGACTAGGGGCTAGGGGAACCACAAAGAAGGCATGGGTACCTAAGAAATTTTTAAATGATGCTTATGGATCAAAGATATGGGTACCAAAAGAGTATGTTTTCCATGTTGTCTAGGTAAAGGTGAAGGAGGCCCCAACTTTGTGGATAGTAGATAGTGGATGCTCAAGACACATGACCGGGGATGTGAGCAAGTTCACCACTATTAGCTACCTAAGAGAAGGGACGGTCTCCTTTGGGAACAGTGGAAAGTTAAGGATCATTGGTAGGGGCACAATTGAGGTATCTCCCACTATTTCGATTCATAAGGTACTTTTAATCAAGGATATGAAGTTTAATTTATTAAGTGTGAGTCAACTATGTGATGCCGATTTTAGAGTAGAATTTCATGCTAAGAAATGTGTAATAAAGCAAAGTGATTCAAACACTATCATATTAGAAGGGTTTAGAGAAGCAAACTTATATTATCTTGATCTATCTTATGCTACTAACAATGTTGTTAAGTGTCTCATGTCCAAAGAAGAAGAAGGGTGGTTATGGCACCGGAGACTTGGACATGTCAACATGAGGAGCATTGCAAGAGTGGCCAAGGAAGAGTTGGTGAAGGGGCTCCCAATGATCAAGTATGAGAAGACCAAGTTGTGTGATGCATGCCAAGAGGGTAAGCAATCAAAAGCATCACACAAAGGTAAAACTCTAATCACCACCTCCTTACCTTTAGAACTTTTGCATATAGACTTGTTTGATTGCCATAGTACTCCCTCACTTGTGGGGAGTAAATATTGCCTAGTGATAGTAGATGATTTTTCTAGGTTTACTTGGGTCTATTTCTTGAAACATAAGGATGATACCCTAGATATCTTTATAGGATTTAGTAAAAGGGTAGAAAACGAAAAGAACATCAAAATAAACCGAATTAGGAGTGACCATGGTGGGGAGTTCCAAAACGCTAGCTTCACACAATTTTGTGTTGAAAATGGGTACAAGCATGAGTTTTCATGCCCAAGGACTCCTCAACAAAATGGGGTAGTTGAGAGGAAAAACCGAGCCCTACAAGAAGCTGCTAGGACTATGCTTAATGCATACTCTCTTCCTAGCTACTTTTGGGCCGAAGCGGTTAACACCGCCTGCTATATCCAAAACCGGGTGTTGGTACATAGGTTTTTAGGAAAAACACCCTTTGAACTTTGGAATGGAAGGGTACCCCAAGTCCACTATTTTAGGGTCTTTGGATGTAAAGTTTACATCTTAAACACCAAAGACGACCTAAGAAAATTTGAGTCAAAAGCCGATGAAGGAATTCTAGTAGGGTACTCATTGACTAGTAGGGGCTATAGAGTGTACAACAAGAGGACAAAAGTGATTGAGGAGTCCTCTAATGTCAAATTTGATGAAACCACTAGTACCTACCCTAGAAAGGCTTCTATTGATAAGGATATAGAAGAGGTCCAACCCCTTGTCCAAAGAATCCAAGACCTACATTTGGAGGGCAATGATCAAGGGGGAGTAAGAAACACACTAGAGGATGAGGAAGAAGGAGTAAATGAACCTACAACCTCTAGGCCCTTGAGACATCACCATGATCATCCTATTGACCAAATTGTGGGTGATGTCACTCAAGGAGTAAGGACTAGATCATACTTTAGGGACCAAACGAGTCAAATAGCTCTAATCTCCCAATTAGAACCCAAGACCATTGATGAAGCATTGGGAGATGTTGATTGGGTTTTAGCTATGCAAGAAGAGCTAAATCAATTTGAGAGGAGTGAAGTTTGGGAGTTAGTCCCTAGGCCCAATGATTGCACTATTGTAACCACTAGATGGGTCTTTAGGAACAAACTAGACGACCAAGGTAAAATCACTAGGAACAAGGCTAGATTGGTAGCTAGGGGGTTTAACCAAGTTGAGGGATTAGATTATGATGAGACCTATGCCCCCGTAGCTAGGTTAGAATCAATTAGAATTCTACTAGCCTATGCCGCTCACATGGGTTTCACACTTCACCAAATGGATGTGAAGTCGGCATTCCTAAATGGAATCATTAAGGAAGAAGTCTATGTAGAACAACCCCCCGGGTTTGAGGACCCCAACTATCCAAGACACGTATTCAAATTAAGGAAAGCCTTATATGGATTGAAACAAGCTCCCCGGGCTTGGTATGAGAGGCTTTCTTCATTTTTGGTGTCTAAGGGGTTTAGAAGAGGAACAATTGACCCTACATTGTTTCTAAAATCTAAGGATAAGGACATATTTGTTGCCCAAGTCTATGTAGACGATATCATTTTTGGGTCAACAAATAATGACTTCCTACAAGAATTCATCAAGTGTATGGAAGATGAATTTGAGATGAGTCTTGTAGGAGAGCTAACCTTTTTCTTAGGACTTCAAGTTAAGCAAACGAATGAAGGTACACATGTATTTCAAACCAAATATGCTAAGGAGATGTTAAAGAAATTTGGTTTAGAAAATGCTAAGGAAGCATCTACACCCATAGGAACTAATGTGAAAATGGATAGTGACATTGAAGGGAAAATGGTAGACTCTAAACAATATAGGAGCATGATTGGTAGCCTCCTATACCTAACCGCTAGTAGACCCGACATACTTTTTGCGGTAGGTATGTGTGCAAGGTACCAATCTTGTGCCAAAGAGTCCCATTTGGTAGTAGTCAAGAGGATCCTAAGGTATGTGAAAGGTACCCTCAATGTCGGACTTTGGTATCCTAGAACCCCTAGTGTTGATCTAATTGGATACACCGACTCAGACTATGCGGGGTGTAAGCTAGATAGGAAGAGTACAAGTGGAGGTTGTCAATTCCTTGGATCTTCCTTAGTTAGTTGGAGTAGTAGGAAACAACCATGTGTTGCCCTATCAACAACGGAAGCAGAATATGTGGCAATGGGTGGGTGTGTTTCCCAACTCCTTTGGATCATGCACACTCTAGAGGATTATGAGCTACACTACACCAAGGTCAAAGTCCTGTGTGATAATGTAAGCACAATCAACTTAACTAAAAATCCGGTTCACCATTCTAGAACAAAACACATTGAAGTGAAACATCACTTCATTAGAGACCATGTGGCAAGGGGAGACATAGAATTACACTATGTTGAATCAAAGTCGAATCTAGCCGACATCTTTACCAAGCCTCTTCCCGAATCGGAGTTTACATCCTTAAGAAGAGACCTTGGGAATGTGTTTTGTGGAAGTATAGGATGAACTTGGAAACATTAGCTTTGAAAAAGGGTGCTTGATCCATTAGGATGATACATTTGGCTTACATGTGCTTGTGGCACATTGTTGAACCATTAAAAGTATCAAAATAACAAAACTAGACCAACTATGGGGGAGACAAGTGTTCAATCAATGGACACCTTGCTAAAGATCATAGTTGGACATTTTTAAACCTTTGAAAATCATTTCATGTTTTAAATACTTTGTCATGCTTTCAAAAGACACATGATTGCAAAATTGATTTCAAAGGTTGATACAAAATGTTGTAGTTTTGAAAACTTTTGGATTTTTATCAAAAGTCATGCATGTTTGAAATTTTAGATGGTTTAATATTTTTCCCTGATAGAGTATAACATTTCAAACATGTATGCAAAATTTTACAATTTTTGGAATTTTCTAGAAGTTTCTGAAATTCGGCAGAAAACCTGAAATATCAGAATGATAGTGTATCAGTCGACTGCCCTATGAGCAGTCGACTGGCACGCCTTATTTTCAGCCACTGTAAGTGTTGATGCAGTCTGGCCCAGTTGTTGTTTTGGTGTTTGACAATGATTTAAGTTTGGTTGAATG